>WSYH01002150.1:0-91971 GCA_036426205.1 Ascaphus truei | reverse complement strand
CTGGGTGATAATGGTGAAGGGCAGGGTTGCAGACCTGCCTAAGACATGTGAATGTTCTCACAAGTGATCTTTTTATTTGCTATATATATATATAACCACAGAAGAAAAAAGGAGGTTTATAGAGGTCTGAAGAAAAATATTATGTTCTTTCATTTGAGTGCTTTATATGGACCTTTTTTTCTTCTTCTGTGGTTCTATACTATTTTGGTCTTTTCGCACCGCCAAAGGTTATATTTATACATGACTATTGTTTTTGTGTCACTTCAGGATTTGAAATAGTGATTCGTGTGTGTATATATATATACTATTAAGGTTATGGTGGGTAAAAAAAGTGACAAAACCCCTCCACAGTAAAGCATAAAGCAACTCTAAATATTACTGTATGTTCATGCAAATGAACATACAGTAATATTTACAGTTGCTTTATATATATATATATATATATATATATATATATATATATATATATATATAATAAGATATATAATATATTGACATATATGCATACTTACACACACACATTGTGTATATGTATATATTGTAATGTGGTGGTACCTATATACACACACAACACACACCCGCACACACACACACACACGCACACCACACACACACAACACTTGTGTATATATGTATATATTGTAATGTGTGGGTATATATATATATATATATATCTTTATATATTATATATATTATATATATAACACACCAAAACAAACACACACACACGAAAGATTGAGAATATTTGCATGTATCGTTTCATGTATCATGTATCAGTTTCCTTTTCAAACTAATTAAGAAACTATATAGATGTAAATGTATATATATACATATAGATATCGACATACATATATATATATATATATATATATATATATATATATATATATATCTATTATCTTATATTAATATCCACAAATAATAGAACAATTTAAAGTCTTGCTTCTGTCACTTAGGGGTTAGGTTACCATCACTGATGGTGACCCAGCTCCTCCATAAGCAATTTGTAATACAAAGAGTTATGATACTGTCATGTCCCCTGTCCCTCTTTGTTACAAACCTGCACCGTGTAACATGTCCAGCCCAGGCCGGACACCCCTGCATCCTCATGCCCTGAGGATAAGTATAAGATCTTTCTGCTTCCTCTACCCACCTGTCTTCCCGGGGAGCTGCATGGCTGTGGGTGGCTCTGGTGCCCACCGGATGGTTATCTCCCCAGGCCTGACTGACTGCTGGCTGGTGTCCCCGGGCAGGGTGGCTGACAGTCCTGGCATTGACCTCAGGGTGTCAGGGATCAGGCTCTCCAGGTTCTCGTTGGCTTGCTGCCTCCTGAGGGCCACCTGGGCAGCCATGACCCTCTGCCTCTCAATGATCAGGATGCACTTCTCACAGGTGCAGTCCTTGAAGCGGCAGTAGCGCTTGTGCCCCTTCAGCCAGGAGAGGACCCCGTGGTTCCTGCAGCGGGCGCATTTGGGGGTCCTCTGGAGGGGGGCTCGCGGCTGGGATACTGGTCCCCCCATGTATAAATACGGAGAACCGTAACCATTCATGCTCCGAAGGTCTTGAGGATAGTAGTGAGGATTGTCACCAAGCTGGAGAGTTACACGGAAGGGTATCCTGCCTCTCTGTACACCCAGGTGGCACTTCAGTTTACAGGTGGGCAGAGGAATGGGGAGCCATAGAGGGGCCCACCTCACCAAGTGCACAACGGTGACGAACAAGCACAGGTGGGGTGGAGCAGGAGAACCAGGTGCAACCTCTTGCTGGTTAGTCTTTATCTCATGGGTGCCCCTGTTGGCCACGTCCAGGGCTAGCAGATGTGCCAAGCAGGCCTCAGCAAGTTCTGGGCTGGGACTTCTTCACAAGGAGGCAACCATCCCAATGGTGCAGCCTAGGAATTCAGCTAGCGATGCTTGGTGTGCCCCTGATTTCAGATCCTGCGGTGCCTTTTTGCCCTCTGTGTCTTTTCTTCTCCGACACATGAGACATGAGTACGACCCCCCTCTTCTTCTGCTGCTGTGATCAGCTCAATCTGTTCCTGTGTAATGGGAAAGATCTGTTGAACCCTTGTACAACTGGCTGGACAGGTCCATGCTGAGTTGTGGGACTGCCCTTGCCTGCTGGCTCAGTGTGTGCCCCTCTCACTCCTTGCTGCTGTGGTTTAGTTTGATGGGTTGCTGGGCAGTGCTTTCTCTCTCCTGTGTCTCTCTGTGTGTGTGTGTGTGTTTGCAGAGGGCTGATAGATCTCTAGCTTTCGCCCTCCTCCAATGTATTCCCCCGCCTCCTATGCTCTCCCAAGGCCAGGACCTGCACTCAGTGCCTCGTATAATCCTCTATCTATCCATTTCCTCCTGTCACCACCCTCCCATCCTCCTTGTCACTTTCATGATCCCCTCCCCTGCTTCCACCCACTTGCTGCCTCCACCACCAGTACCTATAACATTGAAGGTACATGCACTACAGCATCCCACTGTATTTACCATTGAGCTTTATTCTTCGTGGGGCTGATTAGAAGTTTAGTATCCATTGCCTGGGTCAAGCATTCACTTTCCTATGGTGTGCTTTAATGTTTGATGCACTTATTGTATTATATTGTTTTCCCATGTCGATTTTGTTAAGTGCTGCATATATTGTTGGCGCTATATAAATAATCAAATATGTACATACAATGCTACTTTGTGTAATCATTCCCACAAAGTTTTTGAGAAAGACACCGTTTTCAACATCATGTTTTTTTTTTTTTCTCCTTAGACATTACACTATCGTTTTTTAACAGGGGTTCCCTGCCATTTTCAGGTCATTTGTTAATTGTACCAAATACAGAAGAATTTACAATGCATCTGATCTCAGACACTCTGTTAGAGAGGGTTTGGGTTCCTTACAATTCATCTGATCTCAGACGCGCTATTAGAGAGGGTTGGGGTTCCTTACAATGCATCTGATTTCAGACACGCTATTAGAGAGGGTTGGGGTTCCTTACAATGTATCAGATCTCAGACACTATTAGAGAGGGTTGGGGTTCCTTACAATGCATCAGATCTCAGGCACGCTATTAGAGAGGGTTGGGGTTCCGCAGAATTTCACAATATAATGGTAGGGTTTCTTAACCAAAAAAAGGTTAAAAACAATGCTGTACACCAGGGGTGCGCAAACTGGGGGGTGAGAGATTTTCAAGGGGTGGCGCGGTGGTTTCAGAGGCCCCGCATTCTTCCCCAAGGAATTTAAATTAAGTGCCGGGGGATCGTGCGAGGCCTCTGCAACTTCCCTTACTTTGTCTCGGTGTCGTCATGGCAACGTGACATCACGTGACTCCGCAGCATCATTTGACGCCGGAAAAAAAGTAGGGAGGAGGGTGCGAGCAGGGGAGGAGTGCAGAAAGGGGGGCACAGGGGGTAGAGTTTCCACACCCCTGCCTTACACCACTCATTTTGAATCATTTCAAAGCAAGTAAATAATTACCTTTTTTTATATCGTCTTAAAATTGGGAGAATAAAAAAGTTAAGTTGTACAGCACATACAAAAGTTTAATTGAAGCTGACATTAACTAATACAAGGGGGTATGTACTAACATGCATCTTTGAAATGATTTATTATTTTTTATTATTATTGCATCACAATGATAGTGCTGCAAAGAAGTATAATCCTTCCTAAAATGTGCGTGTTATGTCTGAAGGTCATTGTGTATGGGGCGCTTAGCTGATTGATTGGAGTGATGGTTGACACATTGTGTACCTGATTGATACTATTTCAATGAAAAACACAATTATGTGTATTTTTGATTCTATAACAAGTATTAGTAAATATCAATTATTAGTTTCATATATTTTATAACAGCAGTACTGGGAATATAATACATGTTGTTAATGTATAAAAGGAAACGTCCGTTTTGCATTTAAAAAAAAATGTTGGTTTATACATAACAACTTAAACCCCATTTAATTCTGCAGTAACAACATAAACAGACTTTGTAGGATTTATGCCAAGTTCTACTTAGAGGCTGATTTTGAAGCAGGTTTAACTATTTTTTATGTAGTGCACACATAAAATTTTATTAAGTATATACCATTTACATCTGTGCGTATGCGCATTCAATATGTTTGCACCTGTATATTTCACAACAAAATATTTTTAACGCTAAACCCCACATTGAGGGGTAAAAGTTGGTGCAGAGGCGCACACAAGCAGGAATTTAATGCCTAACATTGCATGTGCAGCGCTTAGTACATAGGTCCCAGACAGTGTGTTTTTCCCCAACAGTGTCCCTTCTTGTATGTATATATATATATATATATATATATATATATATATATATATTTATTTATTTATATAGCGCCATCCAGGTACATAGCGCTTTACAATGCATGTGACATAATATTAACACAATGGGAATAAGCGCTCCAGACATAAAACAATAAGAAAAGGAGTCCCTATCTCCAAAGAGCTTACAATCTAAGTGGTTCGCATTATTGAGCGGTGTCTGTGGCTGAGAAAATAGATTCGACAAACAACAGTCACGTTTCATATTACATATGATGGGAGCAATAGATAAAGTTATGTGATGGACTCTAATGCCACAAAATTGCTCTGTAGGGGGAACATTTTGGACACGTGATCCTCTTGCTTTATTTACCAATCTTTGGGAATGGTTACATTAGTCAGCCATAATAATACATTTCTTCATCTGTGTGGGACACTTTTTTCCCCATTTAGTGTGCATCACACAATCTTCTCTGACTAATGAATCTACTTTCTCTAGACATTTGATGAACACGTTTCTTATATTTCAAGGCTAACCAAGCATAGAAAAAAAATGGGGAGGCGTGACCCCCGAAGCAATACCTTGTGTACATATACAATTAGATATCTGATAAGGTCAAAAATGGAAGTAAAGGCAATTTCTAATTTAAAATAAACCTGTTTAGTGCCAACTAAGTGCAAGTTGACCTTTAAAGTAACTTGATTTTTGGTGCCTTCTCCTAGCCCACAATAATAACGACAGGAGAACTTCTACCCACATCTAGTGTTCCTATATTGTCATAAGGAGGGGCTTATATTGCATTAAGGACCATTTGATTAGATTGTTAGCTGTTGCGACAGGGACTACTTTCTCCCAATGTTATAATTATGTCTTGATGCACTTATCTCATCTGTATTATTATATTCCCTATGTTGTAATTGGATTGTAATGCAGTAAAAACAAATTGTACATTTTATATAAATAGAGGCTCCTTACCAGGCAGACCAGGAATCCTAGGACCACGTAGCAGGGAAGAGACAGCACGCTCAGTATCAATCCAAAGAGATGTATTGTAAAAAGCATGCACAGTCACCGACGTTTCGGTCCTACAAGCAAATGTATCAAAAAAGTGTATTAAAACACAAAAAACCACACAAACTCCAACGTTTCGGTCCCAGCAAGAGGACCTTCCTTAGGGCGGTGCACCTCTGGGACCGGAACGTTGGAGTTTGTGTGCATTTTTGTGTTTTAATACACTTATTTGAGACATTTATCTCTGAGTGCTGCTTGGTGATTTCTGTTTCGGTGGGGATCGCAGTATTGTTTATATTATGCGTATGGAGTGAGCACCGGACCATATTGTTTCTATTGGAGTACTTCTTTTATTTGTGTATATAATATATATATTCCCACCTAGGACCAAAGTGAACTAATGGCGGTGATATGTTTTTTTGTTTGTTCTACAATTCTTTATTTATTGCACTGCTCCAAGCAAATAAAAATACAGAAACATTAATTTCACTATTTTACAGAGCAAATAAAGACTAACAACACTTTAAAAGAAACATATTTAGGGCACAGACAGAAAAAAGGTTAAAATAAGCATATGTTATGAAAAATTATGGACTCGACACCCCTACCACATGCAGCACTTATCATCTGAGATCTGACTGCAAAAGACTGTTTATGCTCCCAAGGTTCAGCAAAGTATCCGGCCGCTCCTCCTTCTCTTACCGTGCACCCCAAAACTGGAACAACCTACCGGAGACTCTCACAGCCGCCACCAGTCTAAGTTCTTTCAAAACTAAAGCTGTATCACATTTTAATCTGGTCTGTATCTGTTACATACGCCTATAATATATATATATTATCTCTAACTGTGCATGCAAACTCTTGTATATAATGTATAACCCTGTTCACTTATGTAACTATGTACTTGTCAAAATGTATTTGTTATCATAACTCTATGCCCAAGACATACTTGAAAACGAGAGGTAACTCTCAATGTATTACTTCCTGGTAAAACATGTTATAAATAAATATATTATCTTGGCCCTTCTATTATATGTCAAATATCAATGGAACGCCTTTTTGTAGTGATATGTTTAATGTTAATAGAAGGGGGTGGGCACATTGGTAATATAGGCTCAAACACTAAAAAGTATTTACAATTCATTTTTCCAATGTTTAATGTTTCCAAGATAGCTAAATGCTTTTTTTTTTTAGTCTACATACTCTTTTTGTCTGACTGCTTGTACTTTGTATCTAAAAGCAAATTGTCCATCTTCTTATTCCCCAACTCTTTTACCTTTGTATGTATGTAAGTATGTATGTATTTGTATAGCGCCATCCATACACATAGTGCTCTACAGCAGTAATACATGTGACATAATACTATGATAAAAGGAAGAAATCGCAGAGCACCGACGGATTTTCTCATTTTGATTTATTAAAGCTAAAAACAAGCAACGTTTCGACCTAGTGCTCTTTCTGAAGTGATATTGTGGCACGATTGAGAAAGAGCACTAGGTCGAAACGTTGGTTGTTTTTGGCTTTAATAAATCAGAATGAGAAAATCCGTCAGTGCTCTGCGGTTTCTTCCTTTGATATGTTCCTGGGTATGCTGCAGGCTACCATCTTCTCGCATGGAGCTCCGGCAATTGTATCAACCCCTTTTTTCTGTTTATAGAGGTGTGCAGCGTGTACCTTTGGTTTACATAATACTATTAGACATAATGGGAATAAGCGCTACAGACATAAAAGTAACATTAGGAAAAGGAATCCCTGCCCCGAAGAGCTCACGTGTGTAATTATGAGCCCTCGTTAGCCAAACAGCTACATTGGAGATAATTTCACAGAACCTGTTCACAATAAAACAGTATTCATGATTCACAAATGATTGAAATCCTCAATCATTTCATCTATCTAAGAATGCCAACTGCATTGCCCGTTACACTGGAGGGCCTTAGTAAGTGGTACAGTAAATGAAGGGGACATTATTTGATTTTGTATATTCTGCCTCTATTTTACCTTCCCTACTCTCTGTGATGGATGTGAGGAGGGTTTACAGTAACGCAGGGGTCTCCAACTCTAGTCCCACTAACAGCTCCGGTTTTCAAGGTATCCGTGCTTCAGCACAGGTGGCTCAATAACCTGTGCTGAAGCAGCGATAACCCATTGGTAGCCCTTGAAGGCTGGAGTTGGCCACCCCTGCGTTAAGGAGTGTCAGAGTGGTGGCATTGATGAGTTATGGAGCACACCTTTTGTAATGGGATGTATCCACTTTTGCATGACACTGTCCCATGTGCACAAATCATGCTCAACCAGATACTGTGGTTCACATGTCTTTCTACTCCAAAACGGATGCTACATTAAACCTTTCACTGCCAGGTGGTTGAAATGTATTTAAAAGCCAGCACACACTATGCCCTGGCCAGGGCTGCCCCAACCTTTCTGTAAGGGATTCAGATCCTGCATCATGTTAAATTCCATCTCAGCAAGTACCAGTAGGGAAACCTCTACTGACCGATCTATTTTTGAGTGTTAAAGATCCCTTTGGTTACCACTGTCTTCCCGCACAAGAGGTTCCCTACGTTACCAAAATCTCCCGACAGCATGGCTTCAGAAGAGCAGCACCAGATTTATCAAAGAAAATTAATCCTATTAAAAAATCAATGGGATTTTTTTCCCCCTCTATAAATCGTGTATCCTCTTTTTTTTTTTGCACCATTTTTACAGCCAGGACACTGTACCGAATAAACCCTTCAACCCACAAGAACCCCAAATCATTTTAGCAGTGATTGTGATGACACTGGGGTACAGTATATATATATTAAGGCCAACGTGGACTAATTCCGGGCCAAAAAGCCACCACACCAGCTGTATAAAAAATTCCAATGGAAAGAAAGATGATTTGTTTAACATTTTGGTGCAGTATTTTTTTGCCCTGTAAGGAGTAGGTATTCAGGAAATATAATAATTATTAGTTTTTCCTTGGACAGACAGTGTGCTCAGCACATAACATTTTTGCAGGCACAGGTCCCTGCCCTATAGAGTTTACAACCTATGTTCTTTTGGTGGCTGAGGACACGGGGAGAATTAGTCACAAGGTCACAAGGAGCTGACATCGGGATTTGAACCAGGTTTTTCCCCAATGATGGTTTTTCTTGAGTCAGTTAATCACCGAGCCACTCCTGGTCAGCAAACTCTCAGCCAGAAAGAAAGGTATTTCACACGCAGCCTATGTATTGCATGGGAGATGTTGCAGAGCTGGAGTTGCCAGTAGCACACTGAAGGCTACTTATTGAAGAACCAACACGCAGCAAAGATCTAGGTTTGGCCAGATACAGACAGACTGCAACAAACAAGAAATAGACACCGTCTCTTCCTTAATTGACTTTCTCGGGTTGCTTCTAGTGTACACAATATTTCGATTGCTTCACCTCGGTGGATTCTTTCCACTGCTTGAGGGTTTTTAGTGCGTGACTTCCCTAACATTTATTACAAAAATAAATGTCAAGAGGATTATGAACTGAATAAAAAAAGAATAAAGAAAAAGGCAGAAGTTCTAATTGCTATAGTTTTTTATTTTTTTGTTTGAAGTCACCCCCAAAAAAAATATGTTTGTTTTGTTTTCCAGAAAATAGATTTGATAAATCTGTGTTCTAAGGGTAAGGGAGGAAACTCTCAAACTGAAGTATTGCATAGTAATATTGTGCTGTAAAAAAAAACGTTTTTATGGAGTTACTTGTGTAAAAGGAGAAACCTTTTTTAATAGATTGTCATGAAGATATACAGCAGTAAATGCACTAAGATTTTGCTACAGACTCCTAGGTCTTATCTCCCAGCGCTGAATTAAGTGTATTATGTGAAGAGATGAGGACTTCATTAAATTCCAGATGTCTCCAATGTTTTTCTCTGTGTGGGATACTTTCTGCACAGCAATGAGCATCTATCCACATCACCTTCCAGTGCAATTTAACGTAAGATAAAACGTTGACTATCACACTACCTAACTCACAATGAAATTAGTTTATCTACTATCTCTATTAAACTGGGGCTTAAGTCAAAACTGGAATCCAGGGCACAAATTTTGAACCGAATTAACAGATGTTCTTGTCATTTTTACAGAGCTCTTAAACCTTTTCTTCTTGTGCCATATATGCTTCTAAAACAAGTATTTCGGTCTTCTCTCACTTTCTTTTCTCGTTGATTTAAATATGCTATTATACTTAATGTTATACAATAGACACTCACCTCCTGATGCAGGAGATCAGGAATCAGGTTTCATACTTTGTTTCCAGCATTATACATGCAGCGAGCACATTCTCCCAGTGCTATCCAGGATTATATAGACAAGAAATAGGAAGAAGAGACAGAAGTTGGAGATCTGACTCCCAACATTTGCATTGGAAGAGAAACAACCCAACAAACATTAGAACCACTTCTTTAATGGCGTTACCTACACTTATTTCCATATGCAAGCAGTTTCAAATGACAGTAGATTGCAAATAAAAAAAAAATAACGTTGTCAAAATACTCCTTATGAATGCCCAGTTCTCATAAACAGTGCTAAATAATGTTATGACCTATTTATATATACGGGTCTAACTATATCTTATTGAATAATCCATTATGTAAGACAATATTGTCAGTGTAATTACTATTCCACTTCCGATCAAGCAGAATAATATAGAGAATTCCGGTTTATAGAAAAAAATAAAATATATATATATATATATATATATAAATATATATTATATACAGTATGTATATAGTGACCTTTCCCCCTCCTACATTGGGCTTCTCATGCCGGTCCTTGTGGGGATTGAGGCCCTCTTTTCACTCCACTGCACACTGGAGATCACATTTAAATACTCAATTGATATAGTGCTGTAATCCTTTTCTCATACTTAATTTGATGGGAATGTTTTACATATCCGACTATTTGACAACATACCCCTATAGGGCCAAGTTTGTATTTATGTTGGCACAAGGTCCCCTGCCTGAAAGTCTATTGTAACCCAACACCTGACAACCTCCAGTCCTCTTAGTGTGTTCAGAAAGGGTTTATTCAAGCACATAATGGGATCCCAGCAGAAAGCCTTTCATAGAAAGGGGCCATGGTAAACTTCACCACATGAACTCCGTTTCCAGGGCTATTAAGCTTTTAATTGGAAAATAGCAGAGGAAATTTCAAGGTGACTATAACGTGTTAGTAGTTAGTGCCTGTTAGAATAGACTGAAAGAGAATGAGTGTCCAAAAGCATATGGACCAGATAAACAGCGAGGAGTGTCTGATTCCACTGACTCCAGCCTATGGGAAAAACCATCCAACACGTGAGAAATAGAGAGCAGATAGAAAGACACAAGACGTTTGGCATTGATTATTTTAGAGAGCACACTTTTAGTGAGACTGACACAAACTGATATTATACCTGGCACCCCCAGGCATTGCTTTGAACATCGTTATCAGAGACCCAGAGCTGGAATAGTTGTGTCTATTTGCATTCTACAGCATCATTTAAACTCCTAATGTGTTATCAATGAAATATATCACTCCTTGCATGTGCAAATATAGAAGCATCATCCACATGTGCATAAACCCCACAAATAGCATACAGTGACTATACAGCATGTGTTCGGGTTGTGGCAATTAGTCTCCTTTTTGGATGTATTCCCTCATATTATTTTGGGAAGCTGTTCTATATGGGAAACGTAATACTATGTATTCACATTTTTTAGCTGTTGGGTCCTCCTCCCACTTAATTAGCTGTGCCTCACATTTATACAGAAGCACAATAACCATGTCATCGTGCACATATAGGGATTACATGGGCGAATATAACACCACTACTAGATGGACGATCAGGAGTGGGAATAAGACCACCATGTACCATGTGCCACCGTCTCTTACCTGTTCTTGCACTCTAGCATCTCAAGTGCAAAATAATGCATACTGTTCAATAAGACGCATGGTCACACCCCTCCAAGAGAGATTGCCACAAGCACTTTTCTTGTAACCCTTTGACTGCCAGATGGCAGTGAAGAAAGCACAAAGGATTCACAAATCCCAGCTAAGTGGACATGTCTGCACCCTGTTCTGTTGGAGCTGTATACATGTCACAGGCTGGGGCTCTGAGACCCTGAGGCAGTACAACCAAACACACATGTCACAGGCTGGGGCTCTGAGACCCTGAGGCAGTACAACCTAACACACATGAGATCCAGACCACTAAATATGTGTGGACAGTATAAATTGCCCCCGTGACTAATGGGTTCCCCGAGCAATGTTTCTCACAGTGCAATACTTAACAATCCAGTTACAGATATGTAAGAGCAATGAGTGGTGGAGTGCTCACTATTTAGGAAAACTCCCATGGCATTAATAGTGTCTCCAGGGTTCTCACTATCCAAGGGTCACACAAAGGAGCCACACTGCTATGCAAGGACAAGAAGCTATATAGTTTTACATTGATTTTCAAAGTGAAACTATAGCCATGGAAAACAGAAAGCTGTTAATGTACAGTATTTGGATTCTGGAACATATGTGCTAGCAGGTAATAATATGGTGCTATGTAAAGAAGAGGGCCAAAGTACATGCAAAGAATATATATCATGTATCATGTAAAATAAATCCAGAGTAAAAAAAAAAAACTGTTGTCATTTGAATTTATTTCACAGTTCAGAAATGACATTAGTTATTAATTTTTATTACAATACCTGGTGCAATTGGGAGATATTCAGTGACCCAGAGAGGGATACAAGACAAATAGTGTGCTGATCCGAACTATCATGGTGTTCCCTTCCCACGGTGCATATAGTGAATACAGTGTGTGCACCAGATGTGTATAATGAGTCAAGCAAAATGAAGTGTCTTCTGTTTCGAATATCTAGCGGGGGAAACAAATTGTCACAGTATTAATGTGTGAGAATGAAAAAGAAGTGCACCCCATCAGACACTGCAAATTCAATTGTAAGTGTAATCACCGTCGTTTTAAAGGATGCAACTTTTCCTGTAAAGATAGCTCTCTGAATTGATGCAAATCTGTGTGACTTAATTCAACTGTTCTGCATGGATATTTTTTATTCTAAATTCCCTAAAGTAGGGTGCTGGCCACAATCAAATATGAAAAGGCAGAAATGCTCAACTCTAAATACCTTCAATCCTGCAATCGATCGAAATATAATAACATCAGGGTGGAGTTTAATCGGATTAAAGGTTCGTTAGTAACCCTGTGTGAATACTGTGCCTGTCCCACTACATGTAGGAATGGGGGAAAGGACAGATCTTTTCTCATGTCTGTTAAATGGCCCGAGTAAAGAACAACATTTTGGATGGATATTTTTTTCGGGCTCATAAATGGTATCTGATATCTGATAAGAGTATTAGATATTTATATCAATATTGGTCCCATACATACAGTACACACACACTACACCACACCACACTGTTACTAGTACAGTGCCAGCATAGTATCCACTGACAAGGGGGCTGCATGTATCAGCTCTATAGGATGAGAAGACAAGCTCTGTGTGTATTACATGTAACACCTGTAAGTAAAACAGCTTCTAATAGAAAGCAGAAGCTCTTACGTTTAGAATATGGGAAGTCTTAAAATCGATATATATTGTTGAATAATAATCAATGAAGAGATTTGTGATATGTGTAATTTTTTTTTGACTATTGTTATTATGAGTCTATTCAGCGGAACTATGACCATAGCAAGATACGGTAAGAGTGTGTGTGATATGTGCCGGGTTTACTACATAGCACAGGAATGTAGCTCCAATATAATTACCCCCCCCCCCCTGGCATTGTCAATTAATATTAATGTCGTTGATTGTGATTTTGTTCTTTAAAAAAAACCACACTGCTTCTATCTAAAAATCTCTGCTGAAGCTATGTTGTCAGTTTTACCCAAATCAAATCAGCACCTGGTTTACTAGATAAGACATATCCCACTTAACCCTGTCGCTGCCA
This sequence comes from Ascaphus truei, assembly GCA_036426205.1. Taxonomy (NCBI): domain Eukaryota; kingdom Metazoa; phylum Chordata; class Amphibia; order Anura; family Ascaphidae; genus Ascaphus; species Ascaphus truei. Next base: position 78,751 of record WSYH01002150.1, on the reverse strand, counting down.
GGGGACCAGCAAGGCATTATTACCAAATATATCCATTTATTTATTTTTTTGCTTAATTTTGTAGAAAAAATATCTGGCAGATAATTAATACCACACATAGCAAGTTGTCACATTAAAACTGATAACACGTATTGTCTATAAACCATTTCAACAATACCTTTACACACAAAACTACTACTATATTTGAACACCAAATGTTGTTAGAAATACGGGCAACCTTTCCCCAAACACATTGTAAGAAACAGAAAGGCGTTTTTCGAGTAGCAGCAGGAAGAGACACACTGCAGACTGTGGGAGAAGGTATTCCTGTCTGTTGTACAGCGCAATATCAGAAGAGACGCGTGAAACTGGTGTTTTAACCCATGTGCCACAAGAGAAGGGTCCTCAGAGTGGCTGTGCAGAGCAGATCCGGGGATGCTCCAGTGACCCTGCAATGTCTGCAGATGTCTCGTTGGTGAGAGACCCTAACGGAATTATACTCTCGGATTTAGAGAGTTTTAATTGGGATTGTTATGTGCGGCTCTTACATTTCCCTTGGTCACAAAAAATGCAATTTGTAACTGTAACATATCCCGAATTACATTAAGGTAAATACATGTAAGGCCTGTACAAATGCCTCTCAGAGACTGAAATAATCAAGAACATCTCAATACTTCGATTTAGCTACTGTCCTAATTAAAATTAAATAATTTATTTCTTCAATTAAAAAAAAAAAGGAAAACTATATATATATAGTTAATTATAAGATGTTTAGAAGGCCCATGTGACAAGAAAGGCTCAGTGTGACAATGACATTTTTCGGTTATATAACAAAAATTGTATTTTGGATTATTATTGCTCCCATGTTTTTTTGATAGGGAACCGGTGAAGTAAATATTGTTCATTTTCTCTATTGAGCATGGAACGACTGAATTTAATTTCACTCCGGTGGTTTAATATATTACATCTCAGATGGGACAATATTTGTTTCAGTATACAGATATAATGTATTTAGGGATCTCCTATGGATTTGTAACACCTCTGAACTGAAGGGGTTGGAACCAGTTTATCAGAGTAATGTTTTCCCCTCTTTTAGTTGTAGTTAATCAGATTTAGATTTTTTTTAGACACACTTGCCTGAAAGAGATTTATTGATATATTTTGTTTAGCTCCCTTTGCTACTTTAAACAAATTTCAGACAAAACACATATTGTACGGTTTCTTATGGTAAAAAAAAATAAAATAATTAAAACTTAATCCAGCACAAGAGTACATTTTTATGTTAAAGAACCCATTGAGTGTAACTCTGCAATACATTATTTTGTGACTGTGTCCCAGATTGTAGTGTTGTCAGCGGTGCTTTCCATTAACTATTAAAGAAAACATTCACTGTTTACACTGTACTGAATTAGCTACAATGAATCAGATTAATCCAATAGATTACTCACTAAGGACTCAATAGTGGATCAACATACACCCCAGAAAGAGCATGTATAACCTAAAGTGCTGCATCGGCATTAAGCACAAATGCATTTATCGACTTAAAGTTGGAAGGGCATTTCAAAGCAGCATTAAAATAGTTAATTCCCATAAATGTTGCTGGCTTTTAGTTAACATTAAGCTGACATTAAAAAAAAAAAAAGAAGAAAGGCACCAAAAGAATCAATTTTGCATTTCATATTATTGATATCAGATTAACCACAAAATCCTGTGCTTCAGGCAATGTCCTAACTTGCTGACGTGTGCTGTCCCATGTAGCGAGTCAGGGAGCCCGAGCCTGACTTCCCAAACTGGCACACTTGGATAATACATCCAGGATGCCAGAGTCCTTCTATTACAGCAAGAGCAAGGCTAAAAAGAAATGAGCCCGGTTCAATACCCTAGCAGCTCTCATGCTTGTAAGTGTTTTTTTTTTCTTCTTCTCTATAATAACTGTATATATTCTCAAAGCCATAAGTATAATTTTTCCATGCCCTATTCTGTATGGCTTTGTGACAATAGCAGCAGTAGAAGGGCACAGGGACTGCAGTTACTGGCTGACAAGTGTGATAAAATGATCTCCCTTAACTAAACTCGTAAAGCACTAGGCAATAAAACTCAATCTCCTGTAAAATCCAATTAAGTCATTATCTGACTGATTGTATCTTTAATTGAAAACAGAAGTGACAGTAAATTTCTGTGATATATCAGGATCAATCGATACTGCTATACCACTCAGCCTCAAGAAGTGATTTATAATGTCAAACCCATATAGGTAACTCCACATTATTCTCTCTAAAACCACTGGTGGATGAAATTAAGAGTAAGTACATTTAATAAAAAACAAGATGGTCAGGTTATTGATTACAACAGATGGGGGTGAAATCAAATAGATGTTTTCAAAAGCACAAAGCGAAGAAAATACAAGTAATTTCTTTTTTTTTTTCTATTTTAATACAGCTCACCAAATATATACACACAAGGAAATTCAGTCATCAATAACATTTTTTTTTTATTTCAGGTACAGCTGCGGCAACAACAGAGAACAATGTTTTTCCCCCCTCTTCTCTCAACGAGTTTCAGTTTTGTTTCTGTAACACAAGAAATCTCAACAAAAGGAAGATCCTAGAAATGCACAGTAACATTTGTAGGACGTTCACTTCCAGACAAAAGATAAATACAGTGTATGATGCATGGTCCTAAGGTTAATCGTCACAATGCAGAATGTTAAACGTGCATGTTATTAAAACGTTATGTCCAGCTAATATAATATCCTACAACAACTCTAAAACTCACAATGCAAATCAGGGGCAGCTTTTTAATTCAACAGAATAACTTGCTTCCCCAGTATTATTTAGAAACGACTTTAAACTTGGACACAAGAGTTTAGGATCTGTTTCTATCTGACATATACAAATATAAAATCTTTCCTGTAGTAGAAATGAATGCAATATTATTTTTTCATCTACAAAAATGTGCATTATCCAAATAACCTTGGCACATACTGTACCTACGGAGTACTTTGTTCTAAACTTGGTGATCACCTGCAATTAACTCCTTTTAAACAATTTAAAAAAAATTGATTTTCACATATTGTATAAGTAAGGGGTCGGGAGAGGGGGATACAGAAAATAAAGTTGGGAGGGATGGTTAAACAAGTCTTCACATTAATGAACCCCTTTTTAATTCCAGAAAATGCCATTGTGACTTGATAGACAATATCCTGCCCAATAAAAACTCTTGATTGTCTTTGACTGCTAATAGTGTATCTCACACCTTTATATCACAGATACACATTGGAAGAACAAACTAGATATTTACTGTAGCAACTTCAAAACGGACTATGTGTGTGATTCCCAAATGCCTGGAGGTCCTATTTGGACTTCCAAATTTGAGCCATTATTTATTATTTTGATCATTGAAAGTTGATGTGCGATCATCCTTAATCTATTATTTCCTTCATCAGGACCAGTTGATAGTGATGTTATGCGTACAATATAAAGCTCAAACCATTTTATTTTTGTTCAGAGTAAGTTGACACGGTGATATTGCATAAACTTTTAGCCTAAAACATTACTTTTTCTTTTGCCGGTCAGCTTAAGTAATAATAAACTAACTAAATATTTTCATTAGCTCTGCGAAATGCAAACAAATAACAGTGTGTGTGCCTGGCACTTGTTACGTATTTCTGGGGATGGGTTCTCTCTGTAAGAGTTGCATTTAGCTGCCCATGAAAGCCTTCTCACTCCCCATCATCTATGACAGAGGTTACAGTGAAGGTGGCAGCCTCAGATGAACCATCACACTCTGCTACACCTTTGGTGCTTTCATTGCTAATGGGGGAATTGCTGGACAGGGAAACCAACCCGGAATCCTGGCTGCTGGGTGGGGAAAACACTGCAAAAAGAAGAAGAGAGAAAGGGGAGAGAAAAGAAGTTAAACTCTTGATTTCATTTTGAAGGTGGGGCACATGATGCACAAAATAATGTAGTTCTGCTTTCAGGACATTATTTGGGACCCCCAGTCACAATGGATGTAACTGTGTACATAATAGCACATTGCACAAACTTTGCACATAGGGAATGTTATTGAACACAAGTTAATGTAAATTCAGATCTGAAGACTGGTAGACAATCCTGAAGAAGGTGTAATTTTACATCGAAACGTTAACTGTACGATAAATTATTTTATTTTTCCATGTAGTAAAATTACAAAGGAGGGAGAGGGGAGAAGGCTTTCGAACCTCTCAGGGTCCTTCGACACCTGATGAAGGACCCTAAGACGTTCGAAAGCTTGTAATATTTCAACTACTTGTTGGTCCAATAAAAGTTATCATAGCACCTTCTCCCTCTCCCTCCTCTGCGATTTTGCTACATGGAAGAAAGGACCAAACACAGCTACTCACCCTTCTATGCCATTTATTTTTTCGAAAAGACTGGTGTGCTATTTTATTTTCTTTCCACCCTATACAAAGTAGGCACATGGCATTTATTTAATACATTAAGGTGTTTTCAAATGTCAATGAAAGCTTCTCTGTGTTCCAAATAACTGTATCATCAATGCTTTACACAGCCTCTTACCCACGGGGTTTGTTTGTTGACGTCTTGCTCAACAAGATAAGTGATAGCAGTTTAAATACAATAATAACTGTTGGAATAACTAATGCATTGTAACATACTTGTATATTAAATGTTAATTGCGGAAACAAATGTGAGGGGAATAAACCAAATGATCTTTGAAGTGGGAGAACCGATTGGAGACCTACTGGCAAACCCCTGCGATCTTGGGCAGGTTACATTATCAACTCTTCTTCTCAGCGCAGTTAGACTGCAAGCTTGTTGGGACTGAGGTTAATGCTGCGGTAAAGAATACAAAGCACAGTACCCCATACCCAGTGTATTATTAGCAACTAAGTATCATAAGATTAGTACAGCGGATCATAGCACCGCATGGTGAGCTTACTACCGATTTGACAAGGCATCATATAGGAGATCAACCAACGTACATTTGAGCACTGCAGACTGTATTAACAAAATGACTGTTATTAACACAAAAAAAGAAAGGGCTGTGGGAATTAAAACAGTGATTTGTGGCAGCTGACTGATATAAACAAAAAAGACAAAAGTCTACTTAATAAATGGAACAGACCTTAAAATAAGGCCTGGAAAAAACAAACTACCCGAAACAAATGATGTTTAATAAACTAAACGAAACCAAGCCGTTCATATGTATATAAGCAGTTACAAGTCACATTTGATACACAAATGAAGGCAGGCAGGTCCTGTGACCTTCTGGTTTGAGATCCTACCCTCAGCTCTCCCTCCCAGCTCCTGCCAAGCCTGAATGTAATTAAAGGGAAGCTGTAGTGGCAATTTCTCCCCTCATTAACTTGCTGATTGGTTTCAGCCTCAGGATTTCGCCAGGCTGCAGTTTGTCACCAATTCCAAATGGCCAATCGTTAATACTAATGTTTGTGTAACTAACTGCCGGCATCTGCCACTGCTCCTTGTACAACAATAATGGTGAGAGGGTACATTAGTGCTCATGTGTTAATTCAACCTGTGTTCATCAATGGAGAAATCTATGGTGTAATTAAGCTAAATGCATTGGTAGCCCGGTGCTGGTCTAAATCATGGCAGGCCTTACCGGCCTCTGACATGTTCAGTGTCAACACTTATGTTTGATTACAACCATTTTTACAGTTTACTGAAGCACATTGGCATGCTAAAGGCTCAATGCAAATGACACTGCTCATAGAAAATAATCCTGCCTTTTACTTTAGGAAAACACCGTGCATCTAAGGTTCAATTTATGACAACGCTGCCAGCTGACCCCACAACCATATGTTTAAACTGGGCGAGATATGTCCCCTACACAGACAAAATCAGCCAACTTAGGCTGCATCCATGCTGCCGAAGACGGCGCTGTAGCGTGCGCGACGTCACCCGCGTTCAACGGGAGCATTTTGTGGTCAAGGTAGATGCGACGTTGGGGGCGTGTCTGTGACGTCACGGAGCTGGTTCGCCCTCATTGGGTGAACCGTTCACATGACCTGACCGTAGCTCCAAGGAATCAGTTTGAACGGATTCTTCGCGCACCGCGCACCCCCTCCTGCTGTCACGCTGTCTAGGGGCGCGATCCTTGCCTTAAGGACATCTGATCACGCCGCGCACGCCTCCGCGCGGTCTTCGGCAGCATGGACGCTGTCTTAATGTCCTGAAAATAACACATGCAGTCAAACATACACTGTGTTCAGAAAGAACGGGACCCCTTTTATTTTTGTCATATCTTACAGAAAAATCACAAAATTTTCAGGAAAATCTGACCAATTATAGGTCTTTCACAGGTACAGGTAGTCGCCGGTATACGACGTTACGATTTTCGTCAAATGCCTTATCCGCCGCATAATTCAGTCCGCTGGGCGCATTATCCGACGCTCACCACCGCGGATTAACATGGACCCGCAATTTGACGGATCGTTAACCCAGGGGGGCGCAATTTTTTTTCCCCTGCGCCCCCCTGCTGGCGGTCACCTCACCCCGCGCCCCCCTCTCCCCCACTTACCTCGGCTCCGGCGACATGACGTCACGGCGTTGCCATGGCGACGCGTGTGAAGCGTAAGTAAAGGTTTACAGAGGCCCTGCAGCTCCCCCGGCACTTAAACCGCGCGCCCCCCACTTGCGCACCGCTGCGTTAACCGACGGAGGTTTGCGGGACGCATTTTGTCGGATAAGCGACGACCAGCTGCAGATTATTAAATGTAAGAATTATTTGATAATCCAATAAATATTTCCTGATAAAGGACGGTCGCTTGCAGGACGAAAAAAATAATTAGTAAAACAACGTATCGTTCATGAGCAGCTGGATCAACGCGTTATCGATTATGGAATCAGACAGTGGCGTTCTCGGCTTCGGGCGTGCGTTTCAGCAGACAGAGGACAGTTTGAACACAGACTTTCAACCACACTTTGAACTCAAACTTGATACTAATGTTAGTGTTACAGATTAGATTACAACAGTTTAACATATTTACGAGTTACGAAGGAAAAACGCCTATTTGTCATTTAATGAACATGAACCTACCTCAGTGTATCTGTTACTTGTTGGCATAATACAATGACATCAATTTAGTTAACATCAGTTGATTGTCTACATTGTGCTTCTTATATAGTGTTCATCTATATAACAGACCTACAATTGTGCACATTTTGCATGAACACGGTGTATATGTGGCTTGTGATACACCCATACAAAATACTTGCAATGAAAATGTTACATCAACATTTTTTTTATTAATAAAGAGAGCATCATTGTTTGCACCTTTAACCATTTCCCTGCCAATGCATTGTTGTTGTGTGCAAATTGCCATGACTTTATTTCGTGTTCTTGTTTCATACAGTTCATTGTGAAACTCTCAATGAGAAAAAAAAAATATCCCTGCACAGCAGTACTTCCCGGGGTTCTTACAAATGGCCCCAGTAAATGTTCTCAGATTGGCTTTGTTACAGTGCTGAAACATTATTTCCAGAGTAGATTTGCTACCTCATCTGGCCAATGTGAAAACAATAGAGTCCCACTGCTGAAAGCTATTTATACACGTCTGCGTGGGTCAGTGTGCAAACAAAAGGATGGGGATCACAGTTGACCTTCCTCTTTAGTCTGTGTAGTCTGAAAAACACAAGGCGATAACCCCGGAGCTAATGTGTGTCTGCACTGGGAGGAAGTATTCACTGGGCACATCTCCTCTGGGACTCATCAAGGGCAAACTAACCAAAAACATGCGGGAATCCTTGAGATTAAATGTATTTTACCAAAATCGTTTTAATAACCAGCGAAAGGGTTTATTGCCATGGTCCATTAATTTAACTTTATCGATAATGGCTATCACCTATCAATAATGGCTATCATACTTTAGTGGGGGGGGGGGGGGGGAGAGATATGCTATGGGGTCTAGTTAGTACTTATTATAGCCTCCTGGCTGCAAAACTAGGGTAAACGCCGTATAAACAGCACCATATTTACAGAAGAAAAGGAATCCCATTGAAAGTACGGTAATTTGAGTTTTTCCATGAATAAATCTGATGCAAAGCTTTTACACTAGTTCTACCCAGGTTTGGCAGCTGGACACTTCAGTAAATAATCCCCTAAAAATCAAACCTATTATAAAGCCAGAAAACCACACATGTGTTCCAAACATTCACTTCTGATCTTTTCAGGGTACATTATACATACTCCAAAGCAGCCGTTTTTCTACCAAAAATTGTTACTGGAGCCCGAAAGGCAGCATCAGAGTATATATAGAATTCCCTCCATAGACTTGCACTGTACTCTTGTATTCCCCAGTGCATGTTAAATGGCATAGCACAGGATAAGATAATAATCAATTTATAGCTGTGAGCTTGCATTTTTGGGACAATGAAGCAAAGTCCAAAACTGGCTATTTTTTGTTACACATGGCACTTTTTCAAGTTAATTTCAGAACCCTCCTAACTACTGTAATCCAATTTGACCGACATTGATACATCCCATTATCACGTGTAAATCCCCCCAATCTCCTGTTATAAACCTCTCTCTGCCTAAAATCCTTGCTGAGTCAAAGGTGTACAATACAGTAACCCCGGTGAAGTGAGAACATAGCCCCTTATTGCATGCGCTCAGTTCCCATTGGCCACTAGCAGAGCATTATAAATTAACTCTGAATTCTGAAATATATAAGTGTGATATAAAACCATAAACACACCAGTGAAAAACACATTAAAAAAAGAACGAAACAAAGAGTCCTGTGTTTAGTATGATGGGGTTCTGATTAAGTCCTTTCTACCACAAAGGGGAGGGAAAGAGTAAAACTGGGGGGAGAATTATTATACTTATAAAGTGTTTCTCACTTTACACTGGCACCAAGTGGTAATATGTGATAATAAGCAATTGTGTTTCAAGTATTTATTTATTTATAAAATGTTTTACCAGGAAGTAATACATTGAGAGTTACCTCTCGTTTTCAAGTATGTCCTGGGCATAGTTAAGATGACAAATAATAAATACATGGTTACAAATATAGTTATATAAGTGAACAGGGTATACATTATATACAAGACATTGCACGCAGTTAGAAATAATATACATTATAGGCGTATGTAACAGATACAGACCAGATTAAAATGTGAGACAACTTTAGATTTTAAAGAATTTAGACTGGTGGTGGCTGTGAGAATTCTCCGGTAGGTTGTTCCAGTTGTGGGGTGCATGGTCAGAGAAGGAGTAGCGACTGGATACTTTGCTGAACCTTGGGACCATGAACAGTCTTTTAGAGTCAGATCTCAGATGATAAGTGCTGCATGTGGTAGGGGTGAGGAGCTTGTTCAGGTAGACGGGTAGCTTGCCCAGAAAGTATTTCAAGGCAAGACAGGAGAGATGAACTTTGCACCTAGACTCAAGTGATGACCAATCTAGTAGATGACTCATGATTTCTTTAATAGACACCCTCAGAGATCGAGGTCTAACCTCTTAGGTCATCGTAGCTAATCTGTCGCTAACCTTTAAGACTCTTCCTCGTTCTCTATGATAGAAAAAATAAAGAAAAGAGAAATTATTTGAAACCCTTATTACGTTTCTGAAGTTCCTTTTTTTATAGTGTTCCCTGTGTATAAATAGTACAAATGTATTTGTTCTCTAGTTAATGATGCAACAATCTTGAGATGCTAACAGAGGTTCTATCTTGAGCCAAATCTTGCTTTGTTTAGATCCTAAACAAGGCTAATGCTAAGGATATAGTCTGTGACAGGGGAAAAGAGAAGAGTGAAAGGTGTTGTTTCCCATTCAGAAGCACTATCATAGCTAATTCAAAGGGAGGGATGCAAGGTGATCTAGACATCTAGAAGCGCATCCACCCTCCATGAAGCGGCCTCCTGAAGTCATCAAAATGAAACCGATGCGTGTTTCTGTAAGCCCGACTTTTCTGAATTAACTATGATAGCGGTCCTACTATCCCCTGGATGCCAGTGCATTTAAGATCACTAAAGGGGGGATTTATATTTGGCCGTTAACGATATAAGTTAGACTCTGCTTGTAGAATCAAGCTATCTTCTATAATACTGTATATTGGCTAAAAATCAAGTCAGTTTCACTCTTCTCTTTTCACAGACTAGATCCTAAGCATTAGCCTTGTTTAGGATAAAAATCAGGGGTGGCTAACAGGTGGGCCACTTTGACAGCATTTGGAATGGCCCGCGTTATGATACTAGGGGAAGTCGGGCCCAGCTCCCACATACGCTCACGGGGCCCGCGTTCCCCTCCGCCGTGGGAGCGGAGGCCTTTCCCTTCCCGTTATTCTTAGGCATGTAATATAGTAAGCGCAGACGTGCGTGCGCACGGCATTGCACGTGGCGTGTGCGTTTAGTGCCTATAGGCCAAACGATGATGAGCGCAGCTAGGAGGCGTGGCCATGACGTCATAACAGTAGGCCACACTGCGATTGGCTCACAGTGTCATGTGGGACAACAGCCGCTCGAAATTACACATTTATTTGTATTTCCACACAGCTGCTGCGCCAACGCTGTCTGCCATGCGCGCGCGTGTCGGCACTGGATAAACTGTCATAGGGAGACAGGTATTTATCATAACCGCACGCACGCCAGCGCTTAGTATAATACCAGCCTGGGGGGGCAGGGGGGGAGAGAATTGAGTAAGAGGAGATGGGGGGAGGGGGGTTGAGTGAGTGATTGGTGTGGGGGGAATTGAGTGAGACAAGATGGGGGGAAATTGAGTGAGAGGGGAAATTGAGCGAGAGCAGTGGAGTTATTTAGTGAGAGAGAAGGTCAATGGGTGAGAGAGGACAGGGAGAGCAAGAGGAGTGGGGGTGAATGAGGGGATGGAAAAGTGGATGTAGGGGGGCAGTAGGACAGCTGCACACCAACAAATTTGTGCCCATTTATTGGCAAACCTGAAAAAAAGGTTGGACACTCCTGCTCTAAATGAAGCAAGATTTGTCTCAAGATAGAACCTCTGTTATCATCTCTAGATTGTGGCAGCATTAACTAGAGAACAAATACATCTGTACTATTTATACACAGGGAACACTATGTAAAAAAAGGGGAACTTTGGAAACTTAATAAGGGTTTCAAATAATGTATCTTTCCTTTTTCTATCAGAGGGAAAAAGAGTCTTAAAGGTTAGCAACAGATTAGATACGATGACCTAAGAGATTATACCTGTATCTCTGAGAGTTTATTGACTAAATAACGACTCATCTAGTTGAAACAACATTGTTTATTATCATCACATATTAGCACTCGGTGCCAGTGTAAAGTGAGCAACACTTTATTAGTATAATCCTTCTATCCGCAATTTTACTCGTTCCCTCCCCTTTATGGTAGAAAGGATTTAACCAGAATTCCCTCATACTACCCAGAGGGATAAATATGTTTTTCATGGGCGAGTTTGTGGCTTAATATCACACTTCTTACATATTTGGGAATAAGTAAGTTATATTTTAATGCTCTGCTTGTGTTCAATTGGTACTGAGTGCATGTAATAAGGGCTGTGCTCTCAGAGTGCAGGGGTTACTGTAGTCTATTGTTAAATATGTCCCTCAGTGCATCTACCTAAAGATATTAAGGTTGAGCGAGTACAAATATTTGTGGTCAAAGTACAATGATAATACTGTATGAGATGCACATTTCTCTCAGCATCACTTCAGTGGTAAGACATCTTTTTTTATCAACAATTAAAAACCACAGCAAGCAAAGCCTGCATTAAGAAAATGCTGTTCGCCACTGTACACCTCAACGAGCTGCCGTCTGTGGTTATCTAATGTGCCGAATTAAAAGTCCTAAACCTGTTACGTGGTGACAAAGATCCTCGCATCCCGTTTTCAAAAGGATTAGGGCCCATATTTACTGAGCAGCCTTCTACCATAAAACACCTTCTAGTCCTGGAAAACACTTTACAGCCTCTGCAGTAACAAAGGAAGGGAGTAGGTGGTAGGATGCCTTTTATGGAACCAACAAGTAGTGGATATGTTACAAGCTTTCGAACCTCTCAGGGTCATTACAGCCTATTGACTTGAATGGCCTTGTAAGGGGCTTTACGGTAGAAGACTGCTTAGTAAAAATGGGCCTATGTATTTCACGGAATCAAGTCGGGATAGAACGTGTGTAAAAGTATTCCCACACGCAGAAACGGGCGCAGGGGGTGTGGATTAAATAATTGCTTAAGGACCGGCCAGGCCATGGATCCCCAAGGTCAAGGAGCAGCTAACAGGCATGCAGGGCAACACATACCTAAGCACGTGGTCTCTTTTATCATTAAAGCCTGGTTAATTACTTGTTAATTAAAAAAAAAAAAACATCTTTAAACCCTGGCTTGTTAGTGGCTTTCAAGGACTGAATTTGCGGAGCCCTCGAGCAATTATTACCATGCGATTAATACCCTGACTGACAAGTTGAACGCCCTAAACTGGGGTATTAATCAGCTGTTAATGCCATGTTCTGAGGAGATTATCACTATTATAGATTATATGTGCTTTATTTACGTATGTTACAGTGTTATTAACGGCACACTGCAGCCGGCCAGCAGCAGTTTTCCTAAGATCACTTCATGCTTCTCCTGAAAAGCATTTTTGAATTTGCCACTTTTAATTTCAGGTGGCAAATTAAACATGCTTCATGGAGGACGTGTGCACAGTCAAGAGAAAAAGCCAAGACCTGGCGGGACCCAAGCATCATTTCATTTACCTCCGTAAACAAGATAGCAGCAAATTCAAAGATTATTTACACTGAAGGGAAGTTAGAAGCTGCAGGCAGCCACTTCTGGAACATGGGCACAGAGGACAAAGGCTAATGTGGGGACCATGTCGGTGGCCTGGGACATAGTAGGGTGAGCCTTGCTGAGCCGCGTTGAGCAGATGCACTTACCCCCTGCATCTGTCATCAGCGTGGCTTTAGCAGCCGCTTCCGCACGCGTGCGGAGGCTCAGGTATTTTGGCGAGACAGGCAAATTTAAAATTTGCCGCTCAGGGAAGCGGAGGAGCGGTCACGTGACTGCTCACAGCCAATGGGAGCGAGGGACTAGCCCTGCCTCCTGCCCCGCCCCCAAAGCGCGCTCACTGCCTCGCCTGCCAGGACACAAAAAAGCTCCAGTTTGAGCAGGCGAGGCAGAGCAGGAGCGCTGATCAGCGTGGCCCGAGGTGCTCACTCCAGAAAGGGTTGACTGGAAGTGCTATAGTAATAGGGAAATTGGCTACAATGGTTTTATCTGCTTTATCAACTAATCTATCCATCTTTGTACTCACTGAGAAGAGACCTTGTGTTGACATGCCTAGGGATACAAGACATCTTTTGCAGAGCAAAACACCCAAAAGTGCATTCAAATGAATGGGCTGCAAGGCGTGTTTCTGTGCCAGAAGGTGTTTTATGGATGAAATAGCACCCCTTCATTTTCTATTATTTAATAGAGTCCTACACAGCTATTGCAGATATTGTAAAGACTCTAAACCTACCCTACGCCCTACAAACTTAGCACATCAGTTGAAGAATCTCAAAATAGATTGGCAAACTAAATCACTTGTGTATGACTACTTCTGAATTCACCCATAGCAGCATCAAAACTCATTAATATTGGTTTTTGCAACAATAAAATCATGCAATAATTGCCGTTTCATTTCTTTGATATGTTCTGCTGTAAAAAGAAAACACAATCTGATAAAAGAAAATCAGCTTCTATTACTGAACTGCTTTCAGGTGCCACTAAAAATAATAATATGATCTTCGGAATTTGATCTTAATTAGGCAAATGAAATCAACCTTCAGTGAACTTTGATATCAGTTTGTATGCAACAGTTACAACTACTTTTTATACTCAGAGAACATTTTTAGTTTGTTATATTAAAGTGATATAACTGTTTACTTCCACAGGAAAAAGAGTAAAAAAAAAAAATCCTCATTTCCCAACTACACTATAAAGGACAAAGCGGCCACTTTGCACAATATCGAATAAGGCCCTAAAAATATATGTTTACCCCCAAGCAGTACGATTGGGTAAATTTGACAAAATGGATCATTGAATTGGTCGGTTCCTCGTACAACCAAAGTGAACGAATGACAGTGGCCATGTATAATAGTCTATCTATGGGCAGGTAAGTAGCACTTTTTAAACAAAACATATGGATTCCTTGGTATACAAAAACTTTAAAGGGGCTTTACAACCTGCAACGACTTTCTTTTAGTGATAAGACTGTCTGCCAAAGCATGATGTTCCACTTCTTTTGCTCTTTTGTAATTGTGACGCCGTTATTAGTCAAACAGATATATATATATATACATTTATATACATTTTCTTACAGTACACATCAACATTTTTAGCTGAACGTGACTGAATCTTTCCATGACACGGATCACAACTTGCTTTAAGTCCAATGCCAAAACTATTTATTTGTTATATTCCCAGTACTGGGAAACGAGTCTAATAACTTCCCTCAAATGAACGGGGCTGACATTTTCTCCAGCACAGGGAACATGCCTTTGTGACATATTGAATACGGGCCCCTGATTCATGTCTCATTCTCTGATGTGACATATTTCACTGGACTCCAGCTGGTTTTGCCACATCCTCTACGCCTATCGTAACCTGGCTAAGTTTGCAGTCTTCTTCCATTTGAACAATCTAGAGCCAGAACGTCAAACGCATCCAAACCGGGCCAAAGCGTATATAGATTGCTATATCTTTCCTTCCTAATCAAAATTGAGCTGTTGAATCACTGCTACGATGAAAGTGAGCTAAGGACAGTTGCATGTTTACTAGGTTAAAGGAACAAGACTGGGCAAGCAGACGCATTTTCAAGTCTAGTTTTAAAATTTTAACTGTTCTCTGTTAAACAAATGCTTTTTCAGCGTCTCTACCATCTATATCTGATGCCGTTAGATGCTCAGACTTTCTGTCAGTTGTTTGTATAGCAAATTACAATGCGAGCCGCTAGTCACGGTGGTCCCCCCAAAAAATGGAAACTTTTATTTTTAACAGGCTGCAAGTGCTGCAAGTAAAATTGTTACTTTTAGGGTGATTGAAGCTTGAAGCCAAGTTCAACCGATGTTTTTTTTTCCATTTTACCTGCCGTGGGACCGACACATTAATGCAGCCACGATAGTGATGTCCCAAACTGAAATACATGATTGTTTGATGGTTGAAAAAAATGGTAGGGCCTCGGGGATCCTGTGTGAGATATGTGGATTCACTTTTGTTCTCCTGATTTGAATTCTCCTTAGAAATCATACATTAAAGCATTTAACAAGTTGGAAATGGCCTAATCACATAAACTGTAAAACTATTCCATCAAAGAAGCGGGGGATGTGGGAAACAGCGGCCATTTTAAAAACCCTACGAAACAAAAACAGATATTATTGGTATTCGTTAGCAGAATCAAAACAGAAAACATAGAATCAGGGGGAAAAAAGGAAAATGTACACAAATGAAGAAAATTAAATGGACTGCTGCTTTTAGCATTAATAATGAAAGAAAACAGGGGACGCACAATGAATGACACAACACACAAACAGATCCAATGACTGTTACTTCAAAATGTACTCCTTTCCCCCTCTTCATAAGATGCTTTTTCCCTTCACGAACTACTGCCCCTGTCACTAACATTTAACGTCATTAGGATTATCCCGGACGCCCACGGTTTGACAAGTTCATTGTGTACTTTCTAGAGTACTCATTCCTGGCGCTCAGAAGAAGGTGTGAAAGGTAACGCTCTGAATAGAGATCTTTATTCCACCTGATCGCATGGATTAGTGCATTCATTTCCAGGACATGCCTGCATTCTAGTTAATGGGAAGGCCGGGCCTCTGCCGATGGGAGTAATGAGAAGCCGATTGAGAGGACAGATATTCTCCTGCTGGTTTGTTCACCTTTTCCGCTCCTTTTACCTAAAAACGTTCAGTCACAATTATCCACTTGAGTTTTCCTCTTTTTGTTGTTGTTCGATGCTTTCTTTAACCAACTGCATTCCCGTCGCATATGATGCGGCGGCCCAAGTTCTAACAAACTTGTCTGATTCAGAGCTATTTCGATGGGCAAACAATTTTATAACAGGATCTAGCAACATTTGTGTCTGCGAGGGACATTTCCTCAGTTTCTACAGCGTAAAAACACCCTGAGGTCCATCAATTTATATTATTAGTGGCTCTACACAGGGGTAAAACTGAAGCAAACCCCTCACCCCCAATAAACAGACCTATTAAGGAAACAAAATGCAATTGAAAGCAATGGGATTTTTTTTTTAAATTTCTTTGGTTAATCGGAGTTTTTACATCAATACTGACCCAGGTCTGCAGTCATGAGACTTGGATAAATACTCCCCACTTATCAGAACGCAGGCAAAGAGGTCGGCATTAAATGTAAAAAAAAAACCTGATTTAACAAGGTAACTTACATGTTTTACCTTTGGCGCTTCAGCAAGAACAAAATAATAAACAAGGTCTGGTGGGCGTTTAGACCAATTCCAGTGATCCTGGGCCACAAACAGTTCAGTTTCTCAGGATATCCCTGCTTCAGCACAGGTTGCTCAATCAGTGGCTCAGGTCGTTGAGAGAAGGGGCTTTTTACTGCGGGGATATTGTTTTAACGTGGATGTTTGCAAATAAACGTGACAACGAATAATTACTTATTCACCTGTTATGCACTAAAGTTCGAAACCTGACGATATCGGGCTACGGCCAGTTTTATCACCTAACCCAAGTTGATGATGATGAGTCTGTCTTGAGAAAGATCCATGTGAAGGAACCGAAACCTTGATATTATAAAATAAAAATCTTATTTTGCCCCAAGTCCGCGTGTGGGACGCTTTTCTCTTAAGTCTATCTTGTCTATGTACTGTATATAATGGCCACAATATACATAGGCAAGATAAGGCGTGCCAACCTATAATATATGGGATAAGAGTACATACCTTTAACAGGGTAAAACAAGTTCATATATTAACCCCTTAGTAGCCCATGTGGTCAGCTACTTATGGACTACATGGTTAATATCTGCACGTTATGTTTTTTGTATTGAATTTGTAGGGAGTTTATGTTGTATATAACCCCTTTGGTGCCTCTATTCTCTAGCCTCAGGCATGAAAGGGGTTAAATACTTTCCTGCCATAGGGTTTTGAAACAGATGGTCCTGTGTTTAGGTGGAAGAGCAGACAGAAGGGAAGGGTTTTATAATAATAATAATAATAAAAAGAACAAAACTCTGCCAAAAGTGATACCTTTAATGGATAACTAATGTTCAAAAGGAGTGAAAGCTTTAAAATGATTCACCTCTAGAACTGACAAATAGTCTTATCACTAAAGAAGACTGTAAAACTGCAAAGCTTTGCTTGTCATAGGGACTTTGAACATTTAATAAACATTTACAAATGCTTACTACATTTGTTTTAGAAGGTGCCAGTCAGCTGCAGTAATCCCACTAAACATGCCAATGTCTGTACACATAGCTCTCTCTCTCTCTCTCTCTCTCTCTCTCTCTCTCTCTCTCTCTCTCTTTTGAGTTTCTCAGTAAAAATGTGCCTACAGTGTATGTTCAGTGGGTTACTGCAGCTGACTGGCACCTCCCCCCCAAAGAAGAAGAAAATCTGATAAGTATTTGTACATGTTTTTATTAAATGTTTAACGTCCCTATGGCAAGCAAAAGCTTTGCCATTTTACCCTTCTTCTTTAGTGATAAGACTGTTAGTCAGTTCTAGAGGTGATTTTTTTTTGTGCTTTGTCCATTATTCGTATAGTATTTATAAAGCCACCATTAGTCCAACAGATGAACGTAAACCAAAGCTATGGTTGAATTTAGCCGAATCGGACAAAAGGGAAAAACTTGTGTCAAAGGGAAGAGAGCAAGAACATTCATTATATCTTTTCAAACCATTAGAGATGGAAAAACCCTGTCCTTACAGATGTCTTGCAAGGCATTTACATCTGTTATAATGTATACATACATATATATATATGTGTTAGCACCTGTTTCCCTTATTTCCCTGCAATAATACTGTAAATGCAATGAACCCTAAAGAGCTAAAGGCTTTATGTTTATGCTTCAAACACGGGGGGAGATTAAAAAAAAAAAAAAAAGAGGGTGATCTGTAAAGTGGACAAAAAAAGAACATACTGTTATGACTTCTATTCCAGGTGGTTAAACGAAAACACAATGAAAACTCTGCAGCTCTTCCCAGAGAGAAGTCCTTATTAGATTCGCCGTTTATACAGGCCCCAAGTGCAGAAGCCGCGTCTGAAATATGCTGCGGGTGCTGTGGGCAGAAAGTAATTTTCAGCCGCTCAACAGGAAGCTTTGACATTTGCATTTCTATAACCTTTTTCTTCCCTCCCCCGCGAGGTAAGAAAGTCACTGGCGACAACCCGCTTGGCTCTGCAACAGTTGCTTGGCAAAAGCCTCGGCAAAGCACAGGCGATGTGCAGCGGAGAGAGAGAAAACCCCCACCCTGTCAAACAGCCGGAGGCGAAAGCTGATACACATGTACTACAAGGGCTCACAAGCTGGGTGCTGCAATTACACTGCTATTTAACCCAATCTATGGCTCATCAGCAAAACGTTTAGTGCAGCATTTGGAGTGAGACAGGCTGACAGAGTACAAGCTCCTTATCTGTCCCCTCCAGCGATTACGCTCGCTTAACCCGAGGAGTCGTGTCAAATAAAACAACGGCGCATTGACTTCTCACTTCTGCAGGCGTTAAAAAAGGGAGATTGACAACTCTGGGAGGCTGGAAGGAGGTCATTAGAGTCGGCTCACCCACTGTTAAGACTGTTTGTGTCAGCAGTGCATCACCTCTGCCCCTTTATAACAACTGTTCTCTTCTGTCTGCCTGGAAGATCTCTTTGCAGCCAAACAAAGGTCACAGAAAGCGCATCCTTTTACCATAACAATCGGGGCTCTTTTCTCCAAGGGGCGTTCTTAAGTCACTGCTACTGTGCAGGAGAGCGCAAAGGGTTAACACACCCTGCACACAAAAAATGACAACATTTACACTATTAAAACAGAAAGGATTATACATAAATAATATATATATATATTTTTTTTTTACAAGGAACTCTTATAAAAGAAGTGGAAATGTAGCCCTGTTTAAAATGTAATACGGTCTAGAGCGTTCACTTCATAGAAACGTAGGGCAGATAAGAACCCCTTGGCCTATCTGCCTATCAGACCCTAATTGATCCTTGGCTCTTTTTTATATTTATGGAAGTCTATCCCAAGCAGGTTTGAATTTCCTTACTGTATTAGCGTTTACCACCTCTGTTGGGAGGCTAGTCCACTAATCCACCACCCCTTTTCGTAAAGTGCTTCTTCCCCTGAGACTGCCACACTCCAGCTTCCGAGCAGGGACTTTCAATCTGCACTTCTCTTTTTTCTCTTGTTGATACCTCTTCATTTTGTTTTAAAGTTTCAATTATTTCCCCCCTCTCCCTTCTCTCCTCCTGTACATGCTAAGGTCCTTTAATATTCCCTAAAGTGTATATTCCTTGTACAATCTCTCATTTATGTCCTTCCTGAGCTATGGTCTCCAGAAATGAACACAGTAATCCTCTAAGTAGTACATTTAAGTCCTCCAGCATACAGGCAAAGTAACACACCCACCGGCGTAACATATTTATAGGTTGAACTTGATGGACACATGTCTTTTTTCAACCTCATCTATGTAAGAAACACAATCCCCTGAAAGTACAAGACTCCTGACTCAATGTAAATGTTGGTAGTCTCAGCTGCTGCTCACCTCTCCTACGGAAACCACTACAGAAGGAAGCAGAGACCCTGCCACTGATGTACTGTGCAGGAAGATCTGCAAACCCACACAGATTACAAACTCTGTAAGGCCACGTGCATATACAGTTAGGTCCGGAAATAATTGGACACTGACACAATTTTCATAATTTTGGCTCTGTAAGCCACCACAATGGATTTGAAATTAAACAACTGAGATGCAATAGAAGTGCAGACTTTCAGCTTTAATTCAAGGGGTTGAACAAAAATATCGCATGAAACGTTTAGGAATTGCAACCATTTTCATACAGTCCCCTTATTTCAAGGGCTCCAATGTAATTGGCCAAATTAACACAATCATAAATAAAATGTTCATTTTTAATACTTTGTCGAGAATCCTTTGCAGGCAATGACTGCTTGAAGTCTGGAAAGTATGGACATCACCAAACGCTGGGTTTCCTCCTTTTTGATGCTTTGCCAGACCTTTACTGCAGCTGTCTTCAGTTGTTGTTTGTTCGTGGGTCTTTCTGCCTTAAGATTTGTCTTCAGCAAGTGAAATGCATGCTCGATCGGGTTGAGATCAGGTGATTGACACGGCCATTGCAGAATATTTCACTTCTTTGCCTTAAAAAACTCCTGGGTTGCTTCCGCAGTATGTTTTGGGTCATTGTCCATTTGTAAAGTGAAGCGCCGTCCAATCAACTTCGCTGAATTTGGCTGAATCTGAGCAGACAATATATCCCTATACACCTCAGAATTCATCCGGCTGCTTCTGTCTTCTGTCACATCGTCAATTCACATCATCAATAAACACTAGTGACCCAGTGCCATTGTAAGCCATGCATGCCCATGCCATCACACTGCCTCCACCATGTTTTACAGATGATGTGGTATGCTTCGGATTATGAGCCGTTCCAAGCCTTCTCCATACTTTTCTCTTCCCATCATTCTGGTACAGGTTGATCTTAGTTTCATCTGTCCAAAGAATGCTGTTCCAGAACGGGGCTGGCTTTTTTAGATATTATTTGGCAAAGTCTAATCTGGCCTTTCTATTCTTGAGGCTTATGAATGGTTTGCGCCTTGTGGTGAACCCTCTGTATTTGCTCTCGTGAAGTCTTCTCTTTATGGTAGACTTGGATAATGATATGCCTACCCCCTGGAGAGTGTTCTTCACTTGGCTGGATGTTGTGAAGAGGGTTTTGTTTACCATGGAAAGGATCCTACGATCATCCACCACTGTTGTCTTCCGTGGACGTCCAGGCCTTTTTGTGTTGCAGAGCTCACCAGTGTGTTCTTTTTTTCTCAGAATGTACCAAACTGTTGATTTGTCCACTCCTAATGTTCCTGCTATCTCTCTGATGGATTATTATTTTTTTTGCAGCCTAAGGATGCCCTGTTTCACTTGCATTGAGAGCTCCTTTGACCACATGTTGCGGGTTCACAGCAACAGCTTCCAAATGCGAATGCCACACCTGGAATCAACTCCAGAACTTTTACCTGCTTCATTTCTGTTCATCCTATTCTTTGTCAATGGATGTGCTATTTTTATTTTGTTCCAATGTTCCTGTAATACCCCTTTTTACTTGTCTTGGTATATTTCCAAGACCCCATTTTTAACCCATTATCATATATTGATAAAGTAAACGTGTATCAAACTATGGGAGTTTTGCACTTCTTTTTCTGTGTTTTTGTAGATGAGGTCTCACTGATGATCTATAAAGTGCATCACCACCTCTCTCTTCCTGTGGCTAATACCTCTCCATATACAGCCTAAGATCTTCCTGACTTTCCCCATTGCTTGGTTACATTGCTCGCCTACATCTAAATCACCTGAAGTAATCACTCCAGAGCCCATTTCCTCTATAGTAGTTAACAATAAAGTGCCATTGATTTTGTATTATTTGTACCGCGCTGCGGAATATGATGGCGCTTTAGAAATAAATGATAATATTAATACAGCTAAACCCCGTTATAACGCGGTCCTCGGGGTCCACCCCGAGACCACCGCGTTACTAACGGGGTCGGCTAATTTAAAAAAAAAAAAAATGGCCGCCGCATCAGTGTTTTTACCCGCGGTCCCGGCTTCCCCCTGCCACCGCGTGACAGGAGATGGGAGGGGGGATTCCCCTCCGGTCTGGCTCCCCCTGCCACCGCGTGACAGGAGATGGGAGGGGGGATTCCACTCCGGTCCGGCTCCCCCTGCCACCGCGTGACAGGAGATGGGAGGGGGGATTCCCCTCCGGTCCGGCTCCCCCTGCCACCGCTTGACAGGAGATGGGAGGGGGGATTCCCCTCCGGTCCGGCTCCCCCTGCCACCGCGTGACAGGAGATGGGAGGGGGGATTCCCCTCCGGTCCGTCTCCCCCCTGCCCTCCCTCCGGCGTGACAGTAGATGGAGGGGGTATCCGCCTCCTGTCCGGCTCCCCCTGCCAGCCACCGCGTGACAAGGAGATAGGAGGGGGATTCCCCTCCGGTCCGGCTCCCCCCCCCGCCGCAGCACATGCCCTCCCTCGCGCCGCAATACACGGTGCCCCCCTGGCCCTGCCGTAGCGCAGGTCGTCCTGCCCTCCCCCCCCCATTCCCCCACCCCGCGCTGCAAAACCGGGCCATCCCCCCAGCCCCCGCAGCATCGTGGGCCCCCGCAGCACGCAGCCCATCATCTCCCCCTCCACCGCAGCACCACCCCCACCCTGCAGCACAGGCCTCAAAATCATCCCCAAGGTAAGGTAAGGCTGATTTATTTATAAGTGTAGTGTGGTGGTGGTGTGTGTGTGTTGTGTGTGTTGTGTGTGTGTGTGGTGTGTGTGTTGTTTTGTGTGTCATTGTGAGCAGTGTGTGTGCAGTGTGGCAAATGAGCAAGTGTGTCAGTGTGTGCAGGGGACAATGAGCAATTGTGTCCGTGTGTGCATTTTGAGCATGAGCAGTGTGGTTTCAAGTGTGTGTGCATGTGAGCAGTGTGTCAGTGTGTGCAGTGGTGAGCATGATCATGTGTGTGTCAGTGTGAGCATTGTGTTGTGTGCAGTTTTGATCAATGAGCAGTGGTGTCCTTGTGTGATTCGTGAGCAATTAAGCAGTGTTGTGCATGTGCAGTGTGGTGTCAGTGTGTGTATTGGGGGGTGAGCATGGTTGTCATTTTTCAGTGTGAGCAAATGAGCAGTTGTGTCAGTGTGAGCAGTGTGTGTGTCATGTGAGCCATGGAGAAGCCGTGTGTCATGTGCGTGGTGAAATGGAGCACATGTGTTGTGCATGTGCAGTGTGCAGTGTGCAGTGTGTGTCAGTATGACAGGTGTGTGTGCAGTGTGTCAGTGTTGTGCCAGTGTGAGCATGAGCAGTGTGTGTCAGTGTGAGCAGTGTTTGTGCAGTGTGTCGTGTGTGTGCTCTTGTGAAGCATGAGCAGTTGTGTCATGTGTGGCAGTGTGAGCAGTGTGTGTGCAGTTTGAGTGTTTGCAGTTTGAGCATGAGCATGTGTGGGTGCAGTGTGCAGTGTGTGGTCAGGTGGTGAGCATGTGTGGTGTTTCAGTGTGAGAAATGAGCAGTGTGTTGTGTAGTGGCAGTGTGTGTGCATTGTGTCAGGTGTGCAATGAGCCTGTGTGTGTCAGTGTCAGTGTGTGTGCAGTGTGTGTTGTAAGTGTTCAGTGTGTTCAGTGTGGGCATTGTGCAGTGTGTGGGTGACGTGTGAGCATGAGCCAGTGGTGTGTGCAGTGAGTGTGTGCAGTGTGTGCAGTGTGCAAAAAAAAAAATAAAAAATTTAATTTTAAATTTTTTTTTTTTTTAAACGGGAGCCATGGGAAAACCGCGTTATAACCGAATCGCGGTATAGCGAGGCGCGTTATAACGGGGTTTAGCTGTATTCTGCCTTTGGATATTTGTGGTCCAAGTGCATGATTTTGCACTTTGTAACCTTAAATTTAAGTTGCTATGCTCTTGACCATTCTTCTAATCAACCTGAACCATTAATCAGCTATTGATGGGTTATTAGTTGTTAATGCCACATAAGATAGCAAATGCTGAATCAATGTGATTAATGTTGATTTCGCTTTGTCATTTTACCTATGACATTTAAATAAAGAGTTAAGATACCAAGTACTTGTAAATGCAAAAAAAGGTTCCATATGTCTTAGTGATAAAAGCACCACAAAAAACAAAGTTTCTGTCCACAAGGTTCTTCATCAGGGTTAGTAAAACGTCTCAGGAAATTTACAGAAATGGGAAAAGGGACTGTGAGACTGCAAATAGTTGTACGTAACCACATTCTTGAGCACATAACATGTGGGGCAGACAATATCCAGAGCAAGACATGACAGTAGGGGGCTGGCTACACATTAGGGACAGTTAATAGGCTCGGATACCGTGTATCATACCGCAACCCTATTTTAACTGCCATTTATGCTTAGTGAATCATTGCCAGAATATGCTACACACATTGGCAGATATTGACTTAGCTGGACCAGAAGACACTTTCCAGGGCCAGAAAACCCCTCTGTGGCCCATTCACTAGTCTGAAACACTGTTTGCATATTTCTTGACAGAAAAGAGTTAACAATGTGGAATAGTTCGCTTTTTGGTGAGAAACAGATACAGTGGCATTGCATACGTGTATGCCTGACATATATCATCCAGATCTATGGGTTTATTAAAGTCTCTCAGCTGTAAAACGGGAACAAAAAATGGCAGCATACGATTTATTAGACCAAAATTATCTCTCTATTTCTTTCTATTGGGAAAAATATAGTGCTATTTTTGAAGCACTTTTTGTCTTACTTTTGCAGCCGGGAACTTATTATATATGTAGCGGGGTCCCCCTTCCTTACCTCCAGTGTGAGGGGGAACTGCTCCGCTCCTTCGGCAGCCCGAATGTAAGTTACGGCGGTCATCTTGGGAATCGCAAGACTACAACTCTCAGAAGCCTCGGGGTGGGGATAGGTCACATGGGCCGTCCCAGCCAATGAGGAGCGAGTGGCCATTTTGTGAATCTGGATCTCCTACGCTGGACTAGAAGCCAGCGTGGTTAGTCCTGAGGGAGCCAGCAAAGAGCATGGATGTGTCCAGGGGAGCAAGTAAGCCCCTGGACTAGGCCAGAACTTTGCTCCAAGGCCCCGATCCATACTAAGAGTAGTATTGTAGGGAAGGCCCTAAATAGGGACCCTCCCTCCTAGAGATCCATAACCCACACCAACACGCCATTGGACATCCACGCGACGACCTGCGGCCCTTGGACGAGACCGCACAGGACCACCACCTGTAAGGCGTGAGGGGAGTTTTGCAGCCCCTGCATCTTGGGACCACAGATGCGGCTATGCTAACAGAGGATCCCCATAATTCTCTGGTCGTAGCCAGGAAGGTACCACTGTCTACCACCACACCTCAGGCACGGAAGCGCTACCTTCACATACTTTTGGGGTGGGAATTGTTCTGCAGACACTGGGGTTCTAGGTGCCCAGGGCACCCTCAGTACTTTGGGGGAACACACAGGGGTACTGTGGTACTGTATTATTTGCGATACTGTGGGGTCACAGAAAAAACGAGTTATATAATATCTGGTGTGATATTGTTTATTGCGGAGTATATTGTTTCCTATGCGGAGTAATCCCTCTTACGCTGGGATCCTCATAGGTGGAGGCGCTGCACCGAGAGATATATCACCCCAGGCTCCCCAGAAGCAGAGGCTTTGGCCTCCTGTGAGCCTCACAGGTAACAGCAGCACGCGGAATCGCCCGTGGGTTACCTTAGGCATAAGGGAAAGGGGGTTACATTTGGAAGCGCTGCTGACACTCAGACCTGGGGTGCCCGAGAAAAGTAGAGCCAAATTAAAGGAAACAATGTTCCTACCGTCCCGACAGGAGGTCCGTCAGTGGGCCGTGGAGCTCCAAGAGTCTCCCCGCCACGTGGTCGCCGTTGGGAACGTCACGGCTACCATTCCCCCACACCAAGTCTGTACCTCCCTGAGGCGGTTTCCTGGGTTAGCCACAGCCCGATCCCTAGGCCAAAAATGGGATCCTACATACAGATGGAGCATAGTTCTAGTTACCGCTGGCGATGAATAAAGTGAAGATGATGGTCCGGGGCCCTGCATTTTCCTGTAGCCCCGCCCAGTGGATGCCCGCTCATATACCCCGACCTCCCGATAAAGATGGTGGATTTTAGTCCCAGACCAGCACCTGAGGTGCCTTTGGGGGCCGAACTCTTCTATGCCTCTGATAGCCCCAGTAAGAACATCGCTAGTCCAGGGTCAGTTCACAGCCACCAGTCTGGCCGCAGCAGTCGCCACTCGTCCGGAGGCCCGGAGTTCGGGGGAAGCAATACAGCAACTGGTGGACGGCCTAGCGCAGGCCTCCCAGTCACACCATTACCACAAGTTAAAAGCTTTCTCCGGGGTATCACCCACCCCCACAGGGGAAGAAGAGTTTGGGGATTGGAGAGATCATACCCTGCAAGTGCTCAAAGAATGGGGTTCGGAAGCAGTGAAGAGGCAGCAGATAGTCGAATGCCTAAGGCCCCCAGCAGCCAATATTGTGAGAATGCACGTGAGCTAGAGGGGGAAGCCACCACCCAAGAGCTGGTAGAACTCCTCACACAGGCCTATGGTGTTGAGGATGATGAAGATGAGCTCTTGGCACAGTTCTGTGCACTCCGGCAGAAGGAGGGAGAGAATCTGTCCACATTCGTCCGACACATAGAGCTTGCTTTGTGGAACTTACTTTCAAAGAAAGTAATTGCTGCACCAGTCGTGGATGAGTACCGGTTCAAGAAGCTTCTCAAATGATCTTACCCTCTGATCCTATAGCCCTTATGCTGCGATGTGCCCCTCTGCCGGAGAATCCCCCTAGCTTTACGGAATTGTTAGGTGAAATAAAGAGTATAGTGGTAAAGTGAAATAAGACGCAAACAAATAAAAAGTGAACACTAATAATAAGTGACTAATCAAAATCTTAAATAGGTGATAATGTGATAAAATTTAAATGAATACAGCTTCACCCCCTGCTCTTGAACCCACTTGGAAGGGGTAGTCTTCACTCTTCCCCCACAGTACTAGCAAAACACACAGAATCCACGGGGAGCATGGGGAGGAAACAAAAATAAATTTAAGTGCAGCAAAAAATATGACAACTGCATCATCCACTTACCTGTGACTGTTTGAGTCAACCCTGCCTATTTGACTCTTACATCTTGTAAGTAGTCAATTCATTAGAGCCAAGTCATTTGAAGGCTTTTTTCACATTGTCATTTTTGCTGCACTTAAATTTATTTTTGTTTCCTCCCCATGCTCCCCGTGGATTAGGTGAAATAAAGAAGCAGGAGGTAAAAGTGCGATTTCATAGTCCCAAGACGTCTTGGGAGTCTACCAAGGGAGAGAGCAAGGTAACCCCATACAAAAACTTAGGGCAAAGTTGAATCCCGAGGAGAGCATCCCCCAGGAACCTCCACACCAGACCCCCAGACACCTCAAAGTTCGGTCCCTAATCCTAGCTCCAGAGTGAACCGAGGTATTCGCTGTTATACCTGCAACAGAGAAGGTCACTTCGCAAGGGATTGCCCAAAGTCGTGGACCCCCGGAGCCATGGCATTCATCGTTCACCCGGCGGATTGGCCGTCCACCTCCTTGGGCAGTGGTCCGTTTCTAGACCCGAAAAGGAGCACCAACAGGATGCCTATAACCGAGTAGGACCTGCGGCCATAGTACGAGTACTAGTTGAGGGAATCTATACCTAAGCTTTGCTGGACACTGGTTCTCAAGAGACCATCATCTACCTGTCTTTCTACGATCTGCACCTCCAGCATCCACCTATGCAGTCGGCAGAAAAAATGAAGTTATGGGGCCTCAGTAGCTTAGACAACCACTTCGAAGGAGTGATTCAAGTGAGGCTGGATATACCGCAGCTCAACACCAACAAGACTCACCCCATGGAAGTGAAAGTGTTGGTGTGTCCTGAACTCAGGGAACATCCGAATGCCCCCATCATACTAGGGATCAATGCGGATGTGGTGCTTAAGGAAGCCGGGGAATTACCCTTGTTGTCCTTGCAGATTCATCCTGTCTTCAAAGAAGAGTGCTACCGAATTTCTGCCCAAGAAGGGTTCGGACAGTTCTTCAACCTTGAGAAGTGGTTGACAGAGATTCTACCAGGGGGAGTGAGACAAATGGCAGCTGTACCTAACTATCCTGCCCGTGATGAAAAGTATTTTTCACTGGAAATCACACCTGAAGAGGATGCGAAGAAAGGGTTCAGGGTAGTGCCAGAGATGAAGAAGTGGAAGTCCTCACTTCCCCGTCGATTCACAGTGTCCATTCAAAATATCTTGCCTTACCCTATTCGGTTTGATGTCGGTCAAGTACTGGGCAGGTTATACCCAGTAACTCAAATAGAACCCCTGGTTCATGCGAACGCTGCTACCGTACGGGATGCTCCTCCCGGATTGCAATTCATTTCAGGGAATCGTCTTTGCTACCAGAGTGGAAGAAGCGACTTAGTGAAAAGCTGGCTGAGCGCAAAGAGGTGTTCTCCACCAGTGAAATGGATGTAGGCTGTAGCAAAAGTGCTCAACATACGATCCGATTGAACGATGCTACTCCGCTCCGAGAGTGCTCCAGACGCATAGCTCCCAGAGCTGTGGATGATGTGCGGAACGTCCTGAAAGATTAAGGAGACTGCTAGCATGGTAACGGAGTCCCGCAGCCCCTATGCATCCCCTATCGTGGTGGTATGGAAGAAGAATGGCTCTGTGCGTCTATGCGTGGACTATCGCACCCTGAATCGCCATACGGTTCTGGATCAATACCCCTTATCTCAGATTGAAGAGACCCCCAGCGCTGTTATCCGGCAGTCAGTAGTTCAGCGTGCTGGATCTGCGGTCCTGGGTACTACCAAGTCCCCATGAGCCCTGAAGACCAAGTGAAGACAGCGTTTGTCTGCCCCCTTGGGTGTTATCAGCTCACCCGGATGCCCCAAGGCATCTGTGGGGCACCAGCCACTTTCCAGAGACTGATGGAAAAGACAATCGGAGACATGAATCCCCGAGAGTCTGGTCTATCTCGACGATATCTTTGTCTTCGGACGGATGCTACAAGAGCATGAAGAACGCCTCCTGAAGGTCTTGGATAGACTACGAAAAGAAGGTCTGTCTCTTGACAAATGCCGATTCTGCCGCACCTCGGTCACCTATGTGGGCCATATCGAATCCGCAGAAGGAGTGGTCACCAACCCAGCCAGACTGGAAGCGGTAGTGAATTGGCCTAGACCAGAGAACGTGAAGGAGCTCCGTTCCTTCCTGGGATTCTGTGGATACTACCGGAGATTTGTGGAGGGATACTCAAGTAAAGCCAAAGTTCTCAATAACTTGCTGAGAATCTATCTGGACGACACTCGTCAAAAAGCAGCGACTCCACTAACACCGTTCGGTGACAAGTGGACTTCTTCCTGTGAGAAGGCATTCCTGGAGCTAAAGAAAAATCATGCTGAAGCTCCTGTCCTGGCCTATGCAGATCCAGATCAACCGTATGTCCTGCATGTCGATACCAGCTTCAACAGGCTGGGAGCGGTAATACATCAAAAATACCCTGCGAGCCTCTGACCAGTAGCCTATGTGAGTCGCAGTCTGACGCCGAGCGAGCAGAACGATCCATTCCATAAACTGTAATTCCTAGCGCTTAAGTGGGCTGCTACATGATTATCTCTACGGGGTCTCCGTAGAGGTACGAACTGACAACAATCCGTTGACCTACATCCTGACCTCCGCCAAATTGGATGCCATCGGTCACAGGTGGTTGGCCGTCCTTAGTTCACCCTAAAATACAAGCCGGGTCCCCAGAATGTCGGAGCCGACGCTCTGTCCCGAAGACCCGGATTGAGCTCACCTGACGATAGAGAATGGGAAGAGATTCCTGGTCCCGGGATTCATTTAATTTGCTGCACAGCGGCTAAAGTGTAGCCTTCCCCGAACTCCACATGGTGGACTGCCAGTCATGGGCACTTCCTGCAGCATACTGTCGACTGGAAGCCAAGCCCATGACTCAAGACTCCATAATGAAGTGAAAAGAGCTAGTTATGGCTCAGAAACGAGATCCTGTGGCTGGAGCCCTACATCGGTCCATCCAAGGAAAGAATCCGTCCTTAGTGAATCGTGCTACCGCAGATACGGTCGCTATCCTCATGAGTGGGCCAAGTTTCAAATAAACAATGGCCTCCTCTATCAAGCCATCCTCTATCACAACCACCCAGATAGGAGACAATTAGTTCTACCGAAAAGATTGCAGTACCAGGTCTAAGGTCCCTACATGATGACCACGGGCACTTGGATGTGGACAAGATTTTCGGACTCATAAGACACCGATTCTTCTGGCCTAAAATGCGAGAATCTGTGGAACACCATTGCTGGAGATACTTGCGGTGCATACAGCGGAAAACACTGCCTACACACGCAGCCCCAAATGGGCCGCCTGAAGAGCTCTGGTCCCATGGACCTAGTTTATATGGACTTCCTATGTATCAAACCACACTCAAGGGTCATTGAGAATGTTCTCGTAATAACTGATCATTATACCAGATACACCAGAGCTTTCCCCACCTAAGACCATAAGGCCCTCACTGTGTGAAAAGTACTTCATTCATTACGGTCTACCCAATCGGATGCACTCAGATCAGGGGCGTGACTTCAAAAGCAAGCTGATCAAAGAGCACCTGAAGCTACTTAATATCGAGAAGTCCTGTACAATCCCTTTATATCCTGAAGGAGATGCCCTTACGGAGAGATACAATCGAACATTGCTAGACATGCTGGGTACCCTATGGGACTCTGAGAAGGCGGGGTGGAGCAAACATGTAGAGCACTTCGTACATGCCTACAACTGTACGAGGCATGATGTTCGGCAGAGAGGCCAGACTACCAGTGGATATCCATTTAAGTGTGTCCACAGACGTTGTGCCCATCATGACCCATTATCAGTACGTAAAAAGACTCCAAGACAACCTCCATAGGGCATAACAGTTGTCGGAAGAAGCCACTGCCAAACTGAATCAAAATAACAAGAATAGGTATGATTTCAATGTACGCTATTGGGAACTTTGGTTCTCTTGCGGAACCTGAGAATACCGGGAAAGCACGTTAGCTGACCGATGGCGAGAGGCTCCTTTGGAGGTGGAGTCGCAGATGCCTGGGCTCCCTGTCTATCGCATCAAAGATTCGGAGGGCAGAGTAAAGGTATGGCATTGGAACCATCTGCTACCAATTCCTCAAGTGGGGGGAAGCGATCCCGATCCATCGCCCATAATGTCACCAATGGAACGGGAAGATTCCAGATCCATTACTTGAAGAGAGTCAGGATCCAATGTAAAGAACTTCCTCCGATACAAAAGGAGACTGGTGGGCAGTACCAGAGGAAGAATTAGGTAATGTCCTGTTATTCCTGTGCTATCTCCAACGGCTTCAACAAGCCAACCTCTTGATCCAAGGAGTCCTAGCTTTATACCGAAAAGACTGTTCAGAGACACACACCTTATGAGAGGGCCAGGGCCTCAAGCCTCTCCAACCAAGAAGTTGCTAAAGAAGAAACTCGCCGGAGTCAGAGAATGAGACGCCCTCCAACAAGAGTGGCGTATGATTTGCTAGGGCCGAGGTGGGCAACCCTGTCGCTAATCGCCACAAGTGGCGATTCGGCCATGAAAGTGTGGCAAATTTGAGTTTGCCAGCTCCCACAGTAAAATAAACTTTTTCGTCACAGCGTGTGCTGGTTTCCGCTTTTTTAATGAGTTAACGTCAAGTGAGTGAAGCAACAGCAGGTGATAGTGCTGAGGTGAGTGAAGCAGACGAACAGTGTGTGTTGTTTTAAATGTTCGATTGAGCAACCTAATTTCTCAATGTTTACATGGTGTGGCGATTTTCACTTCTCATTCGCCACACGTGGCTACATTGAAAAATAGGTTGCCCACCTCTGCAATAGGGGCACCCCATTATGAGTCTCAGCAGTTGTCTCGCAGCAGGTTTGCATCTATAATGACGATGCTGACCGAAATATTTAACATTGCTTAGATACTGTTAATGAGTTAAGTTATATATTGTATGCATTTTCCATTAGATAAAGTATGTGTAGCATAACGTTTCTCAAGCGGGGTCGTTGCAGTCTCCACAAAGGGGAGGATATAGCAGGGTTCCCCTTCCTTACCTCTGGTGAGAGGGGGAACTGCTCCGCTCCTACTGCAGCCCGATAGTAAGTTGCGGCGGCCATCTTGGGAATCGCAGAACTACAACTCCCAGAAGCCTCGGGGTGGGGATAGGTCACATGGGCTATCCCAACCAATGAGGAACGAGTGGCCATTTTGTGAATCTGGATCTCCTACGCGGGACTAGAAGCCAGCATGGTTAATGAAGGAGCCAGCAAAGAGGACAGACGGGTCCAGGGAGCAAGTAAGCCCCTGGACTAGGCCAGAACTTTGCCCTAAGGCCACAGTTAGGCCCCGATCCCTACTAAGGGTAATATTGTAGGGAAGGCCCTAGATAGGGACCCTCCCTCCTAGAGAGCCACAACCCACGCCGTCGGGTGGACATCCACGCGGCGACCTGCAGCCCTCGGATGAGACCACACGGGACCCCCACCTGTAAGGCGTGAGGGGAGTTTTGCAGACCCTGCATAGTGGGACCACCGATACGGCTCTGCTAACAGTGGAGCCCCCTAATTCCCTGGTCGTAGCCAGGAAGGTACCACCGTGCACCACCACAACTCAGGGAGGGTAGCGCTACCTTCACATACTTTGGGGTGGGAATTGTTCTGCGTATACTGGGGTTCTAGGTGCCCAGGTCACCCCCAGTACTTTGGGGAAACACACAGGGGTACAGTAGTACTGTGTTACTGTGTGTACTGTATGATTTGCTATACTGTGGGACCACAGTAAAGACGAGTTATATAATATCTGGTGTGATATTGTTTATTGCTGAGTATATTGTTTCCTATGCAGAGTAATCCCCCGCTTACGCTGGGATCCTCATAGGTGGAGGTGCTGCACCAAGAGGTATATCACCCAGGCTCCCTAGAAGTGGAGTCTTTGCCCTCCTATGACCTTCCCAAGTAACAGCAGCACGCGTAATCGCCCGCTGGATCCCTCAGGCCTAAGGGAAAGGGGGTTACATATATATATATATACCTTTATTTCTTCAGTACTGGACATAACAAAGGGCTGAGGGAGCACAGTTTGATGTTGTGTTGATGTACAGCAAAGCTGGGAATGACGCTCATTTATAGCAACCTAAAGTGACTTCTCATCAGGCACTAAAAGCCTTTTTTGGAGCCCTGCAGCAGTCACAGGTGCTGATGTCACTTTCTGCCCATACTGTATCCCTCTCGAAACAGGAGCACGTCTAGTTTGCCGGACTTCTCAAACATCTCCTGTGGGTCATGAAATACCCTAACTGTATGCAACTAAAGACTAGATTCACAAGATTGCAATATGGGTGATTGTGTGAAAAGCAGCATTCATTTTTGCTCTACATCATAGCACAGTTATCATGAATGTATCCCTAAGTACATTCATGTGTCTGCTATTACTAAAACCTGGTGAGCACTCATTCTTCATATAATTGTAATTTACAATAACAGCAAATGGAGCACAGTGCAAAGTTATGTGACAAGATACATTTTTTAAAACAAATTGGTGCGCTCAAGATTATAAGTGAGGTGCAAAATCAATAATCAGGAGTGCACAGGCACTCTACATATAACAGTGTCATTGACAATTAATTAATTGTGAACCGTGGTGTTGTATGAAAAAGAGACAAATAACTTTCCTTGTTGGAAAGCTCAACCATCACAATCAGGCAGGCAGTCCCTACGGAAAAAACTCTCAGAGCGACATAGCCAGACACAGCCAGGGCAAACAGAGACACCGGACAGGTAAGTGGGTGCTCACCGTGGTGATGTGAATGAGCGGGTGGTCTCCCGAGTAGTGTAAGCGCAGTCTCCGACACAGATATATGCTATCCAAGGCTTCAGTGGTGTACAACCGTTCCCCCCCCCCAGTCCGGGTAGGTGAGTGCGTACAGGCAGACTTGCACTCTGAACTGGGACACGCTTGTTTTACACCGACGCGCTCATGGATGACATCCCCTCCAAAGTATAGGCAAGAAAACAAGTGCATACAGAATAATGTTACCTTGAAGAAACTAGCCTTAGCACCAACAGAGGATTGTAATAGGTACAGTTTCGTAACGTGACGCTACTTCATCAGGGATAGTATGAGACTAGTACTGTGTACAATTTAAACCCCTTCACAGAAAGGGATTGGTTGAAAAATACAAGAGCAATTCATTAATTAATTAAAACAACATAAAATGAGCCTATTTAATACATTGATATAAAAATACAAAATTAAAAATAGATAAATTTTTTGCAGACTTTGTTTCAGGAGGAAGATAAATACCTCCAGTGGTGAAAGTAGGCCGGTCCGGTCCGCAGTACCGGTAAAACAATATGTGCCGGTACTATGTACCGGTATGAAATATAGGGGATCTAAGGCTGTGTTTATAGTAAGGGTTACGGTGACCGCGTGACGTCAGCCGTCGCTATAGCGTTTCCTGCGCTCTGGTGCAGGAGACAGGAGAAGGCGACCGGGAGGCGTGGCAGTGAGTGGTTCACCCTCATTGACTGAAACACTCACGTCACGTCCCAATCACTGAAGAAATCAAAATCCTTTGACTTCCAGTGATCGCGACCGCGTGACGTCAGCCATCGCCGTCGCATCTACTATGGGAATCGGCGACGGACTGCATGTACTTGCCATGCGCTGGCAATGTCGCAGTCACCGTAGCCAGTACTATAAACGCAGCCTAAGACTCCCTGCCTCTCTCTCCGTCTCCCTGCATCTCTCTCCGTCTCCCTGCCTCTCTTTCCGTCTCCCTGCATCTCTCTCCGTCTCCCTGCCTCTCTCTCCGTCTCCCTGCATCTCTCTCCGCGCCTCCCTCCGTTATCCCTGTGTCTCCGTGTATCACCCCCAACAGAGCCGGCTTCGGTCAGTGACGTGGATGCCCATATACAGTAGTACCTGTAAGAATAACAACCTACTTTCATCACTGAAACCCTTTTATGTTCTAGTTGGAAATTTCCCATCCAGCAGCAAATAAAATTGTGTATGTGACGATCACGTGCATTTTAAGTGAAACTTCTTTGTCTTTTGTCACTGTTTTGTCACAGAAATTGTATTTGTGATGGATTGGTGATGTTTTTAATTAAAAATCAAAACACAATTTTAGTGCCAAGACGCAAAGAAGTTTGACTTAGAATGCGTGTTTTAGCTATTTGCACTTCTATATTTATAGTAACTGAAATCCTTGTGTGTGTCTGTGTCAGTCAGTGTGTGTGTCAGTCAGTGTGTGTCTTTGTCAGTCAGTGTGTGTATGTGTCAGTCAGTGTGTGTGTGTCAGCATGTGTCTCTCTGTGTCCTGCCCCTCTCCTGATTCCCCCCTGATTCCCCCCACCGCCAGCGGAGCTGCGGACATGTTTAGGGGGTCTGTCTGCGTCTCCCCCCGGCAGAGCTGCGGACACAGCTGTGAATGGATGGATGGTGATGCTTCCCCCCTCCCAACCTGTTCCCGCCCCCTTTTTTTCTCTCCTGTAATAATGCTGTACTGTATATGTATTCTTATTTGTAAAAGCTGTTTAAAATTCAATCAACTTTGCATTAAAAAAAATACAAAAATTGTAGGAAATGAATTGATGCACTGCAATGCCTAATCGGGAGTATTTACTAAATAAAGACTCCCAGCTCCAAAACTGGAACACACCCATTGTTTTTGCTCCTGTTTTGCAGCCGGCAGATTGTGAAACATAACCAGCATGGGGATCTATTTAGCAAAGTTTCTTGGCTGAATATCTGGATCAAAATGAATGCAAAAAGGAATAAGTATCAAAGAAAATGAATCCCATTAAAAGAAATCTCAGTTTGTCTTCTGATAAACCTCGCGCAGTTCTTTTGCACTGGATGTGCCCTGGTTTTGCAGCCAGGAGACATTAGTACATAGCCCCCAGTGGGTCTTCCAGCAACACAGGGTAAATGCTTTCCGGTTTATGTTGGCATCTTCTTAAATGTAACCGCAGGATTGATGCCAGATACGAGTACAGTGAGCTCCTGTTTCACTGCACCCTTTCCAGTGAGAAGGTGGGGGGGGAAACTCAATCAGGCTCCCACAAAGGCCCAATGTCATTTTCCAGCGGAAGACCTAAAAAGGATTATTAGTATCAGCTCACCGAGAGCAATGGGAGAATACAGCGGAAGCTAAACACCTGCACCTGTTACAACAGAAGACAGGGGGATTAACACCTCCATCTCCACAGGGGCCTGCCAAATACTGGCTTGGAGTTATCAGGCCTGCATGGCACGGAAGCTGCTTACTCATTTCATTAGTGAAAAAGCTGCCACAGCATGTTATCTGTGTCTCTCTGCCCGGAAATACCAGTGGTCGCAGAGTGAAGGTGCTACGGAATAAGGGCCACAGCTACTTTTTAATGTCCTTCCCCCAGAGGATCACTACTTTTCTGGCAAACGTATGGTTCCCCTTTCTATTTAAAGCCCCATGGATTTATTTTAGGAAGCCTCTTTTCCGTTCTGCTGTCTATGCGTAAATATTGTATCTGCCTTTATAAAATAGCTTCCAAAATAGCTTTTCTCAATGTTAAAGACATGGAAGATCTTTAAAGTTAGACACAGCTCTGCTACTTTTTGAATCCATTTCGACCACTGAAAACCACTGTGTTCTGTGAAGTCTGGGTCTCCGGCAGAGGTTCCCGGAGAAAAAACACTGATAATGACGGGCGTGTTACTCAAGACCCCAGTCTTTATCTTTTGCCATGTAGCTGTATTTAAATAAATATAAGCCCTCCTACCACAGCAATATTATTAGCGTTTATTTATAACGCACCAAAATACTCTGCAGCGTGGTACAGGGTGATATAAATTATATAAACAAATAAGAACAAACAAGCAGACACAGATACAAAATATAATGAGGACCCTGCCATGAGCGCTTACAATGTAGATGAATAGCAAAAATACATTTGCGTACTTTAAGTAAGAGGATCCACAGTCACAACAAGGGCTGCTCAGCTCCTAAATGGTTTTTGAAGAGCACCAATAAAAATAATAAATAAATTTCCGTACCCCAAGTTCTTACAGTTGTGACTGCGCTCTTAAGCGTTTCCTTTCTGAACTATTACATAATTAGGTACGTCAGCACACAGCTTAAAGTAGCAATACCAATCTGAGAGGAATATGCGAGCTTCAGTAAAATAATATCCCTCACCAACAAATACGACATCTTCTGTACTTAACGTTTTCCACTCAGGTCCAAGGAAACAAATGGCAGGGATACGTTTAATGGGTTAAATGTAGATCATTTTAAAAAATCATTTTATTATCACACAAGTGCAAATATTTTATGTCCTTTTTGAAAGTTCGAGCAGTCTCCTTAGTTTTAATTACAAAAAAAAAAAAACTACTTCTGGGTTTTTTCTGTAATGCATCAATAAACACGTTTTAACCTATTAAACATATCTTGGTAATGTCATTTAATTTTAGCAGTACGTGGCACTACCCTCTTTGAAATAAAAATAAATAAATAACTTTCCAAATTCAGGCCCACAAACCATATAATGATGAAAACGTTGTATGGTGCTCTAAAGAATACAGCAAACACTACACGTGTCTTGATTGTAGAAAAGTGGATTAACCCAATAAAGGATATACATATGAAATGTCCAGAAGATGCATGTAAACACTACAATCCCACAATGCACGGTAGTAAGGATGTTTGAGTAGTAAGCATCTCTATGAAAGGAACAATCATATTAAATAAAGTCCAGAACTATCCTGGAGAGACTCACATGGGAAGGTGTCCACGATGAAAAGTGGGTCCTCAGGTGTCCAGGTGTCCACGGGTTAACTGTGCCTCCGCCTGTTGAAGAGCAAATGTAGCAAAGGAGGGGAGAAAACGGAGCACTAGATCCACAAGGCTATGCCNAAAAAATGCAAGGATGCGTTCCACAGTTGCAGGCTTATTTATGGGTCAGTACAAAAAAGATACACACCTTTTTTTTTTTTTTTTAACGCGTTTCGGACTATAACAAGTCCTTTCTCAAGGTGAATAAAATACTTACCCCCCTGGAGTGTTATTTATATGAATTACCTGCACCTCTGTGCCAATCGCGGCACTTCCGCATTGATCACGTGATCGGAGCGTCAAGCGTCATCGCGTGGTGGTGCGTCATCTCACGCATGGGGTATCCCACTTGGACATACACAGGACCTAGTCAGGGAACGAGTGAAGCATGAAGGCGTGTCCACAAGTGCCCTGAACTGTGTCACATGCCTTGTCCAATGTGAGAGTCCTAACGCGTGAATGGGTGTGACGTCATCACGTCACGCTAGATGAGGGATGATTGGGAGGTGTAATTGAAAAAAACTTAGAAAAAACTTTATTAGATACACACACTCCAAAGGGGGAACATCAAGGTAAACTTAATGAAAAATGAAAAAACAAAAAGTGTATTAAAAAGACAAACATTTAAAAAAAACAATAACTGTTTAACATTAATTAAATGAACAACCTTTGATAGGGTATTGTTATCAAGATATGTGGTAACGAGGGTGTGGCATGGGGTTGAGTGATTACACTTAGTATATGTATTTATATATGGCAAGAAAACATACAAAATATATTCACTAATTAGATTTGCTTTTAAAACAACCCCAATGCCCCTGAGGAAACTGACATAGGACTGAATGAGTGACAAATTGTTAATGAGAATTGTACAATCCTGATCTTAATTCGATAAGGTTATGTACATATTGTGATCTAAGTAATAAGATCTAATATAAAACTAGTTTGACATCAATACTTTGCAAATTGATTTTGGTCACTCTGTAGGAGGTGTGTATCTTTTTTTGTATGACCCATTAATAAGCCTGCACTGTGGGAACGATCCTTGCATTTTTTGGCATAGCCTGTGGATCTAGTGCTCCGTTTTCTCCCCTTCTTGCCACAAACCATATAGCATAAGGCTGCGGAGGGGCAAACGATGTGATGTTCAGGAGCAAAGGACTGATGAGGAAGTTAGAGTGTGGCTGGTTTTAGAGATGGTACGAAGTAGTAGTAGTTAGTGCTGGTTCTAGAGATGGAATGAGGAAGGTGCAACGCTGGTTCTAGAGATGTTATGAAGAAGTAGTAATGCTGGTTCTAGAGATGGTATGAGAAAGTTGCAGCACTGGTTCTAAAAATGGTATGAGGAAGTTGCAGTGCTGGTTCTAGAGATGGTATGAGAAAGTTGCAGCACTGGTTCTAGAGATGGTATGAGAAAGTTGCAGCACTGGTTCTAGAGATGGTATGAGAAAGTTGCAAGTGCGGTTCTAGAGATGAA
The DNA here is from genome assembly GCA_036426205.1 of Ascaphus truei. Classification (NCBI taxonomy): domain Eukaryota; kingdom Metazoa; phylum Chordata; class Amphibia; order Anura; family Ascaphidae; genus Ascaphus; species Ascaphus truei. Next base: position 39,654 of record WSYH01002150.1, on the reverse strand, counting down.
TGATGAATTGCAGTGCTGGTTCTAGAGTGGAGAGTAAGTTGCAACGCTGATTTTAGAGATAGTATGAGGAAGTTGCAGCGCTGGTTTAGAGATGGTATGGGGAAGTGCAGTGCGGGTTCTAGAGATGGAATGATGACGTGTGCAGCGCTGGTTCTAGAGGTGGAATGAGGACGTTGTAGTGCTGGTTTAAAAAGATGGTATAGAGGAAGTTGTTTGCTGGTTCTAGAGATGGTATGAGGAAGTTGCAGCGCTGGTTCTAGAAATGGATGAGGACGTTGCAGTGCTGATTCTAGAGATAGTATGAGGAATTGCAATGCTGGTTCTAGAGATGGTATGGGGAAGTTGCAGTGCTGGTTCTAGAAATGGAATGATGGAATTGCAGTGCTGATTCTAGAGATGGGATGAGGAAGGTGCAGTGCTGGTTCTAAAGATGTAGGAGGAAGTTGGAACGACTGATTCTAGAGATGGTATGAAGACGTTGCAGTGCCGATTCTAGAGATAGTATGAGGAAGTTGCAGCGCTGGTTTAGAGATGATTGATAATGTTGTAGTGCTGGTTTAGAGATGGAATGAGGAGTTGCAGTGCTGGTTCTAGAGATGGTATGATGAAGTTGTACTGCGGTTTAGAGATGGTATGAGGAAGTTGCAGTGCTGGTTCTAGAGATGGAATGGGGAAGTTGCAACGCGGTCTAGAGATGGTATGAGGAAGTTGCACGCTGGTTCTAGAGATGGTACTGTAGTGCCGACGAGTATTCTAAAACAAATCTGGGGCTATCACCAACAGAGTCAGGTACTAGCTGGGTATATGCTGCAACATTTCAGTGAACTTTCTGCAGACAGATTAATGGCCCATCGGATTAACAGCGGGGGTCCCTGGCAGTCCATTCAAAGTGAATGGGACTGCCAGGGACCCCTGCGGTGTTAATCCGATGGGCCATTAGTCTCTGCAGAAATGTCACTGAAATGTTTGCAGCATATACCCAGCATGTACCTGGATCTTGTTGATGATAGCCCCAGATTTTCCAAGGCAAGTTTAGGCAAGTTTTAGAATACTCATCGGCGCACCTGTATGAGGAAGTTTCTAGACATGGTATGGGAAGTTGCAAAGTGCTTCTAGAGATGGTATGAGGAAGTTGCAGTGCTGGTTTCTAGGATGGTACGAGGAAGTACTAGAGATGGAATGAGGAAGTACTAGAGAGGAATGAGGAAGTACTAGAGATGAATGAGGAAGTACTAGAGATGGAATAAGGAAAATTAGTAAATAAAGTCCAGAACTATCCTGGAGAGACTCACATGGGAAGGTGTCCACGATGAAAAGTGGGTCCTCAGGTGTCCAGGTGTCCACGGGTTAACTGTGCCTCCGCCTGTTGAAGAGCAAATGTAGCAAAGGAGGGGAGAAAACGGAGCACTAGATCCACAAGGCTATGCCAAAAAATGCAAGGATGCGTTCCCACAGTGCAGGCTTATTTAATGGGTCAGATACAAAAAAGATACACACCATACCCTCCACTAGAGTGACCAAAATCAATTTGCAAAGTATTGATGTCAAACTATTTTATAATTAGATCTTATTACTTAATGCACAATATGTACATAACCTTATTCGAATTAAGAATCAGGATTGTACAATTCTCATTAACAATTTGTCACTCATTCAGTCCTATGTCTATTCCTCAGGGGCATTGGGTTGTTTTAAAAGCAAATCTAAATTAGTGAATATATTTGTATGTTTTCTGCCTATATAAACATACATATACTAAGTGTAATCACTCAACCCCATGCACACACCCTCGTTACCACGATATCTTGATAACAATACCAATCAAAGGTTGTTCATTAATTAATGTTAAACAGTTATTGTTTTTTTTAATTGTTTGTCTTTTTAACACTTGTTATGTCTTTTAATTTTTCATAAGTTTACCTTGATGTTCCCCCTTTGGAGTGTGTGTATCTAATAAGTTTTTTTTTTTCTAAGTTTTTTTCAATTACACCTCCCAATCATCCCTCATCTAGCGTGACGTGATGACGTCACACCCATTCACGCGTTAGGACTCTCACATTGGACAAGGCATTGACCAGTTCAGGGCACTTGTGGACACGCCTTCATGCTTCACTCGTTCCATGACTAAGTCCTGTGTATGTCCAAGTGGGTACCCCATGCGTGAGATGACGCACCACCACGCGATGACGCTGACGCTCCGATCACGTGATCATGCGGAGTGCCGCGATTGGCACAGAGTGGCAGGTAATTCATATAAATAACACTCAGGGGGGTAAGTATTTTATTCACCTTGAAAGGACTTGTATAGTCCAAACGCGTTAAAAAAAAAAAAAAAGGTGTGTATCTTTTTTGTATCTGACCCATTAAATAAGCCTGCAACTGTGGGAACGCATCCTTGCATTTTTGGGCATAGCCTTGTGGATCTAGTGCTCCGTTTTCTCCTTCCTTGCTACATTTGCTCTTCAACAGGCGGAGGCACAGTTAACCGGGGACACCTGGACACCTGAGGACCCACTTTTCATCGTGGACACCTCCCATGTGAGTCTCTCCCAGGATAGTTCTGGACACTTTATTATTATTTGATGTTCCTTTCATATAGATGCTTACTACTCAAACATCCTTACTACCGTGCTTGTGGGATTGTAGTGTTTACATGCATCTTCTGGACATTTCATATGTATATCCTTATTGGGTTAATCCACTTTTCTACAATCAAGACACGTGTAGTGTTTGCTGTATTCTTTAGAGCACCATACAACGTTTTCATCATTATATGGTTTGTGGGCCTGAATTTGGAAAGTTATTTATTTATTTTTATTTAGCAGGGTAGTGCCACGTACTGCTAAAATTAAATGACATTACCAAGATATTTTTAATAGTTTAAAACGTGTTTATTGATGCTTACAGAAAAAACCCAGAAGTAGTTTTTTTTTTTTTGTAATTAAAACTAAGGAGACTGCTCGAACTTTCAAAAGGACATAAAATATTTGCACTTGTGTGATAATATAAATATATTTTTAAAATGATTCTACATTTAACCATTAAACGTATCCCTGCCATTTGTTTCCTTGGACCTGATGGAAAACGTTAAGTACAGAAGAGTGTCCTGATCTTGATCGATTGGATGTTCATGGTATATATACATGTAGACAGACTCCGCATCATTCCTCTCAATTGTATGTGCTTGACTTTTAGTCTGTGTGCTACGTACCTCATTATGTAATGTTCAGCTAAAGTGAATCGCTTAAGAGCGCAGTCACCTGTAAGAACTTGTGGGAGTACGGAAATCTTATTTATTACTTTTTATTGGTTGCTCTTTCAAAAACCATTAGAGACTTAGCACCCTGTTTGGTGACTGTGTGTCAATCCTTCTACAATTAAAGTAGCGCAAAATTGTATTTTCGCGGTATCATTTTCTTTACATGTAAGATTTCCCTGCATCATCTTTGCGCTAGGTCCTCATTATAATTTTGTTATCTGTGGCCTGTCCTCTGTTTCTTACTCTTTGTTGTTGTTATCATCATTGTACAAGATCAACCAATCACTGTTCACGCCTGTACCTACGCATGTACGAAATAATTTTTGCGTGCTATAATCAACTGTAACAAATTATCACGGCTTGGGCCTTATAATTTAGTGTGAACCTTAAAACAAACCAAGCAATTTTAATATTACAAAAAGAAATAAACAAACAAAATTAAACAAAAAAAATTAAAAAAAAAAAAATCAAAAAACATTAAATACCATACAATAATTTAGCTAAGTGTGTAGGTACAGGGCTATATATTTTAATTTAAATACGCTACGGAACGATACAGCACAAAGATACAGCACTGAGGGTCATATAAATTCACCCGCCACAGTCATTATCCGTGATATTTTATTCTCGCGGAGAACCTCTGCCGGGACCCATACTCACAAGCACACAGTGGTATTTCAGTGGTCGAACTGGATTTACAAAAGTAAGAAGAGCTGTGTCTAACTATTAAAGACTCTTCCATGCTTTACCCTGTACAGAAAAGCTAATTTTTGGAAGCTATTTTATAGGCTATCGCAATATTTTACGACATAGACAGCAGAACGAGAACCAAGATGCTTCTAAACTAAATCCATGGGCTTTAAATAGAAGGGACATACCGTTTGCCAGAAAAGTATGATCCATCTGGGGAAGGACATTAAAAGTAGCTGTGGCCCTTATAAATCACAAGTAGCACCTTCACTCTGCCGACCACTGGTATTTGCCGGACTCACATAGAAGAACATACAGCATAACATGCTGTGTGGCAGTCGTTCATTGTCACTAATGAAATGAGTAAGCACTGTCGCGTGCCCATGTCACGCCTAGAATAACTCCAGCCAGTATTTGGCAATGGCCACCCTGTGGCGAGATTGAGAGTGTTAATCCCCCATGTACCCCCATTCTGTTGTAACATGTGCAGGTAGTTAGCTTTTCCGCTGTATCTCCCACTTGCTCCGGTGAGCTGATACCTAAAAATAATCCTTTTTAGTCTTCCGCCCTGGAAAAAATACAATTGTCCTTGCTGGGACACCTGAATTGAGTATTCCCACCCCACACAAACCTTCACTCCACCTGGAAAAGGGTGCAGTGCCAAACACGAGACTCCCCACTGTACTCTCATCTGCAGCTCAACCTGCGGTTAACTTTCTAAGACATACGAGTGACCCAACATAAAACCGGACAGCATTTACCCCTGATGTATACATGCTCTGGTGCGAACGTCACCCTACTCTTGTGGGTTCCTATGTAATCTAGATTGGTCCTATCCTGGCCGACACAACCACGCAGGTGGTACAGCATCCTATTAGCAAAAGAATCTGTGCGCGGTAGGGTTGTTCAGAAAGACAGTGCGACGAAGAATCTTTCTAAATATATTATTACATATGTACGGATTCATCTGCTATCTTATGATGATTACTATCCTTTCCAACTTTTATCCCTTTATAGTGTGTTCAGGTGTGATGTTGTATACCCGATACTTTACGCCAAGGAAATCATTTGCTACAACCCTATACTAGTAATCCCCAGGTCACGGGTTGTAATTGCATTTCACAACTGCCGCTGCAAAACAGGGCAAAACAATATAAGTAGTTCGGTTACTAGTTTGGAGCTGGGAGTCTTTATTTGGATCATGTATATTACTGCCCGGCTTGGCTTGCAGTGCATCATTCATTGTCCTCACAATTTTTGATTTTTTTTAATGCAAGTTTGATTGAATTTTAACACAGCTTTTACCATCTACAACTACTAGGCACTAATAACCCTATACGGTACTGGGGGAGTCGCATTATTACAGGAGAGAAAAAAAGGGGCGGTAACACAGGTTGATGTGTGATGGTGGTGGGGACAGAAGCCATCGCATCACTCCACTGTCACCGACCTGCTGATTCCGCACGGCATGCTGCTGATGGTGGGTAGCGCCGACACAGACCCCCTATAAACATGTCCGCTTTGCAATCCCTCTGGCGGATGAGGTCAGGACACATCAGGTGGAATCAGGAAGGGGCAGGACACAGACCGCCGAACACATTGCTAGAACACAGCACTCACTGAACGAGGCCACATAAACACAGTCGCCTGGTCTGGGACAAACTTGAGTCACCACTAAACTGTGACTGGTCACACCACACTGACTGACACAGACACCACAAGTGATTTCCGTTACTATAAATATAGGTAAGTGCTCCAAAAAGAGCTAAAAACACTCATTATAGCTTATGTCAAATCTTACTTGCGCATCTTGGCCTAAAATTGTGTTTTGATTATTTTAAATTAAAAACATCACCAATCCATCCCAAATACAATATATCTAGTGACAAAAACAGTGGAACAAAAGACAAAGAATGTTTTCAACTTCTAAACATGCAGTGATAACGTATCACCAATACACAATTTGATTTGCTGCTGTATGGGAAATTTCCCAAGCAAAAAACAAAATACCAAACCAATACAAAAGACAACAATCAAATAAATTAATACAAACCAAAACTATCCATTGTATGACTAGAGATGTAGCCGGGATCCCCTTTTTTTTTTTTTTTTTTTTTGCCTTTCTTTTTTTTTTTTTCCATTTCTTCCATTTTTCCCAACGCCCCGGTTTTTTCTCACCCTTATTGTTTCTTATTGGGTGGGAATGTTGCAGTTAGGGACAACCACTCCGAAACGTCCTACCTCACCGTCAGTTATTCCCCGCGCAAGGGCAGCCGCCATTTTAAAAAGACATAACAAGTGTTATAAAAAGACAAACATTTAAAAAAAACAATAACTGTTTAACATTAATTAAATGAACAACCTTTGATATGGGTATGTTATCAAGATATCGTGGTAACGAGGGTGTGCATGGGGTTGAGGATTACACTTAGTATATGTATTTATATATGGCAGAAAACATACAAATATATTCACTAATTTAGATTTGCTTTTAAAACAACCCAATGCCCCTGAGGAAAGACATAGGACTGAATGAGTGACAATTGTAATGAGAATTGTACAATCTGATCTTAATTCGAATAAGGTTATGTACATATTGTGCATTAAGTAATAAGATCTAATATAAAACTAGTTTGACATCAATACTTTGCAAATTGATTTTGGTCACTCTGTAGGAGGTGTGTATCTTTTTTGTATCTGACCCATTAAATAAGCCTGCACTGTGGGAACGCATCCTTGCATTTTTTGGCATAGCCTTGTGGATCTAGTGCTCCGTTTTCTCCCCTCCTTTGCTCCACAAACCATATAGCATAAGGCTGCCGGAGGGGCAAACGATGTGATGTTCATGGAGCAAAGGACATGATGAGGAAGTTAGAGTGTGCTGGTTTTAGAGATGGTACGAAGTAGTAGTAGTTAGTGCTGGTTCTAGAGATGGAATGAGGAAGGTGCAACGCTGGTTCTAGAGATGTTATGAAGAAGTAGTAATGCTGGTTCTAGAGATGGTATGAGAAAGTTGCAGCACTGGTTCTAAAAATGGTATGAGGAAGTTGCAGTGCTGGTTCTAGAGATGGTATGAGAAAGTTGCAGCACTGGTTCTAGAGATGGTATGAGAAAGTTGCAGTGCTGGTTCTAGAGATGAATGATGACATTGCAGTGCTGGTTCTAGAGATGTAGGAGTAAGTTGCAACGCTGATTTTAGAGATAGTATGAGGAAGTTGCAGCGCTGGTTTAGAGATGGTATGGGGAAGTTGCAGTGCTGGTTCTAGAGATGGAATGATGACGTTGCAGCGCTGGTTCTAGAGGTGGAATGAGGACGTTGTAGTGCTGGTTTAAAAAGATGGTATGAGGAAGTTGTTGTGCTGGTTCTAGAGATGGTATGAGGAAGTTGCAGCGCTGGTTCTAGAAATGGAATGAGGACGTTGCAGTGCTGATTCTAGAGATAGTATGAGGAAGTTGCAATGCTGGTTCTAGAGATGGTATGGGGAAGTTGCAGTGCTGGTTCTAGAAATGGAATGATGGAATTGCAGTGCTGATTCTAGAGATGGTATGAGGAAGGTGCAGTGCTGGTTCTAAAGATGTAGGAGGAAGTTGGAACGCTGATTCTAGAGATGGTATGAAGACGTTGCAGTGCCGATTCTAGAGATAGTATGAGGAAGTTGCAGCGCTGGTTTAGAGATGGATTGATAATGTTGTAGTGCTGGTTTAGAGATGGAATGAGGAAGTTGCAGTGCTGGTTCTAGAGATGGTATGATGAAGTTGTACTGCTGGTTTAGAGATGGTATGAGGAAGTTGCAGTGCTGGTTCTAGAGATGGAATGGGGAAGTTGCAACGCCGGTTCTAGAGATGGTATGAGGAAGTTGCAACGCTGGTTCTAGAGATGGTACTGTAGTGCCGACGAGTATTCTAAAACAAATCTGGGGCTATCACCAACAAGAGTCAGGTACATGCTGGGTATATGCTGCAACATTTCAGTGACATTTCTGCAGACAGATTAATGGCCCATCGGATTAACAGCGGGGGTCCCTGGCAGTCCCATTCAAAGTGAATGGGACTGCCAGGGACCCCTGCTGTGTTAATCCGATGGGCCATTAGTCTCTGCAGAAATGTCACTGAAATGTTTGCAGCATATACCCAGCATGTACCTGGATCTTGTTGATGATAGCCCCAGATTTTCCAAGGCAAGTTTTAGGCAAGTTTTAGAATACTCATCGGCGCACCTGTATGAGGAAGTTTCTAGACATGGTATGAGGAAGTTGCAAAGCTGCTTCTAGAGATGGTATGAGGAAGTTGCAGTGCTGGTTCTAGAGATGGTACGAGGAAGTACTAGAGATGGAATGAGGAAGTACTAGAGATGGAATGAGGAAGTACTAGAGATGGAATGAGGAAGTACTAGAGATGGAATAAGGAAAATTAGTTACTTTTAACCCCCCCATCTCCCACAATACAAACAGTTAGACAGCAAGCACTGGTTCACACATTCACATAATAGTAGGTGAGGATGCAGGCTCTGCTTGCTCTTTGGCACAGCATGTGCTGCATTATTAAATGGTCTACCCGTAAGACTGCCAGCAGGTGCGGTTACCCACGTCCCACAATGGGCAGTGATAGGGTTAAAGCATCACTCCTACTTGCTATGCCATAAAAAACTCCATTGCTTTAAAAATTACCTTGGCTTTTCTTTGCTGCAAACTTCCTTATGAAATATATGCAGGGCTCCGTAAAGATGATCTCCACTGCACGACATAGCATAACTGCTTCACACTTTGCCCCTCCATCCCCCACTGAGTCCCAAAACTTCCCCAGGCGCCTGCCTACCACTGTTATAGCCAGAAGCGTGATGGCATAAGGCTAAGGCCATGCATGCGAAGGCTGTGACGTCACCCACGTGAAGCGGGTGCGTTTTGTGTCTATGTTGGACTATGGGGGGGAGGGCGCGTGACGGAGCTGGTTCGTCCTCATTGGGTGAACCGCTCACGTGACCTGCCTGTCGCGCCAAAAAATCAGTTTCAACTGATTTCTTTCGCAACGCGCGGCCACTTCTGCTTGCGTCCGCGCGGTCTATGGGCGCGATCAATGCCTTTAGGCAATTTGATCGCGCCCTGCGCAGACACCTCCGCACGGTCTGCGGCAGTATGGACCTGCCCTAAGATTTACATTCCCTTTCGAATGTGACTTTTGGGGCCTAAATGAAGAAATTATAAAATGAATGTCAGATACTATAGCTGTTACTTGGTTGAGTGCTTTCAACATACATCGCTAACAGATACTGCAGTTAAAGAGGTCCAGTCCTACTTATTAGCCATGTCCAATTCTTATTTTACCAAGAATATCCAAGACCACTGCAGCTTTGTGATGACTGCAGCATTAGGCATCAGCCCCCCCTAAGAAGAGCAGTGCCATTAAAATTAGGCTTCCGGCTTCATTCTGCAAAGCGGTTAAACATGCTTTATCATACCACACATGTTGAAAATGCAAACATTTTCTTAATTGCATTTCATCTTTCAAGCGGAATATCGGCCAAGCGTTTGCACGAAAATCAACCACGCCATGAATCAACTAGGAACGTTTTAACGGGTGAACTTTAACCAATTCCCACCACGTGAAGAGAGGACGAGCGATGGAAAGAAATAAGTTAACTTTCTGAGCTCAGAAAACAAAACACGAAGAGAAAAAAATAATAATAATAATAATAATAAAGCTACCCCCATCTAACAGCCAAATTCCTACATAACTCAATCTGGACATCTCATCTGGTGTGAACTGCACTCATTCCTAGTGTAAACCCCACCGCGCTCTGCAATGATATACTGTAATGTCACCTCGCAATCTGGATTTACTATAAAGGGCTGTGACGAGTTTCAGAGCAGTAAACATTGCGGCGAGGTGTATTTCACACTGAGCTGGTTTTTATGAAGAACACTTCACCGCCCCGGCTCCGGCGGCCCACGGTGATGAATGGTGAAAGATGCGTGACAAGCTTCATCATTGTTTGTAAATCTTAACTGTTCCTGCTCACTAACTCTGCAGGCAATTTTCAAAGACAGCGACCGACAGAAGGACAGCGCTGCTTCCCCTGAAGGTTATTCAACTCGCGCCTGCCTTTATTTTACTCACGATGGGACCGGCTCGCAACGGCTAAGAGAAAGGGCTTTAACCGTAAACCTAAATTACCCCTACGCTGCAAGTGACTGAAAGTGCTATTTATCTTATACAATTATTCAGTGCTCATTTAAAAAAAAAAATATAGAGGCCCTGTGTGTGTCTGCTTTCTACATTATTTCCTAATAAACAAGCTCAGCGTCTCATGTGTTATAGTGATTAAAAACTGCAGCGTTCCAATGACGTGGTAATGAAATAAGAACTGCACTTGGGATTAATGTGGGTGTGTGTTTCTGAGAAGTAACATTTTATCAGTAAAAAGTCTAATATTTGGTTTTGTTATTTTGATGTCTGTTTTAGAGAAATTTCAAGTGAAGAAAGAAAATTGGGCGGGGGTTATTGTATCTCATGTCGACAGGGTTTATGCTAAACAGTTAATCGTATACTTGTGTAAAGCATGAAAACAGAGACACGCTATCTAAAAGAAATGGAGTGGAACTGTAGGTTTTGGCGATATGAATATAACAGCACCTTTGTGGTTTTGAGAGATAATGATAAATTAGACCAGTGGTGTTCCTAAACAGCCCTCATCAGTGTAAACTATATGAAACAATGATGTGCAAAGTAAAAACGCACAAAATATTCTGTTTTCTTGCACATAATTTAAGGATAACAAAAGGGAGGATCTCGCTTGTAGCAATTGTGACTGTTGAACACCATGTTAGTGATCTGATTACATTTATAGTTCATGATGCAAACTCCTCACCCCTGCCACATGCAGCACTTATCATCTGAGATCTGACTCCAAAAGACTGTTCATGGTCCCAACACTCAGCAAAGTATCCGGCCGCTCCTCCTTCTATTACCGTGCACCCCAAAACTGGAACAACTTACCAGAGACTCTCACATCCACCACCAGTCTAAATTCTTTCAAATCTAAGGCTGTCTCACATTTTAATCTGGTCTGTAACTGTTTCATACAATATATTGTATATAATGTATACCCTGTTCACTTATGTAACTGTTTTTGTAACCATGTATTATTTGTCTTAACTCTGTGCCCAGGACATACTTGAAAACGAGAGGTAACTCTCAATGAATTACTTCCTGGTAAAATATTTTATAAATAAATGTTGCTTTCTTTGCAATGGTCTGTGACATTTTCCTGTCAAATCCTTAACTCAATACATTAACCTAACGTCAGAATCACCTTGTATAAGATCACAGTTCACCATAGACTATACCACCTCGCTAAGTGTGTCCGAACACAGCATCGTCATCTTAAAGCAGCAGCTTTGTGTTATGGCCAAGATTACAGAATGTTACTCTCCCAGCAATGCCCTGCTTCACACGTAACTAAGCGCTACTAACGCAGGACACAACATAGATACAAAGCAACATAAATTCATTTTAGCAAATTACTAGATGGTTTCCCAAAGAAGTACCAAATAAGCCGTGACCATGAGGAACTGCCCTGTTAATGCCACAGCTGGAAAACAGGCTCCTAACATTGCTTTGAGATTTCAAGGTCCACAAAGGTCAAAATTAGCTTCATTAGCCAATAATGCCCCAGATTTCTAGAAGCATCAGTCCTCACTTCTAACAATTCAACAGAAAATAAACTTTTTAGTAATCCTATAAAAATGCATGTTTCACAGCAGTCCTTTAGCTCTCAATTTTATCATGATGCAGAGATTTGTGATTCAGCAGTCATTTCTTCCTGAGGTGAATGTGACTGAATGATTCTGGTGCAATATCAAAGGTTTCAGAATTTGGAATGTTCTTTAATCTTTCATCCTTAAGAAGATAGAACATTTCTGCTCCGAGTCTAATTTCTACAAAGCCTCATGTATTCATAAATACTCATTTTCCTTCTTTAAAGCAGCTTTGCACTGAGAGTTATTTTATTTATAAGATCTACTCTTGTCCTTTCAGGAAATGATTGTATTTATTAGATCTGATGCTTCGTTCAATTAAATATGAATAGTTAACATATTACGTGTCCGGGAGGTCAAAATGGAGCTATCTATACAGCAATTCAACAATTTTTTTCACGCCATATATAAATAATTTGAGTAGATACTATTAACAGTCATGAGCATTACTACTGCAGCTTTCTACTGGACTGCTGGTTAAATGTCATGGGCTGCGTTTTTTAACCTTTTATTGTGAAATTCAGAGGAACTCCAATCCACTTTAATAGCGCGTCTGAGATCAGATGCATTGTAAGGAACCCCAACTTTCTCTAATAGCGCTACTGAGATCAGATGCATTGTAAGGAACCCCAACCCTCTCCAATAGCGTGTCTGAGATCAGATACATTGTAAGGAACCCCAATCCTCTCTAATAACGAGTCTGAGATCAGATGCATTGTAAGGAACCCCAATCCTCTCTAATAGCGCGTCTGAGATCAGATGCATTGTAAGGAACGCCAACTTTCTCTAATAGCGTATCTGAGATCAGATGCATTGTAAGGAACCCCAACCCTCTCTAATAGTGTCTGAAATCAGATGCATTGTAAGGAACCCCACCCCTCTCTAATAGTGTCTGAAATCAGATGCATTGTAAGGAACCCCACCCTCTCTAATAGCGCGCCTGATTTCAGATGCATTGTAAGGAACCCCAACCCTCTCTAATAGCACGTCTGAGATCAGATGCATTGTAAGGAACCCCAACCCTCTCTAATAGCGCGTCTGAGATCAGATGCATTGTAAGGAACCCCAACCCTCTCTAATAGCGCGCCTGATTTCAGATGCATTGTAAGGAACCCCAACCCTCTCTAATAGCGCGTTTGAGATCAGATGCATTGTAAGGAACCCCAACCCTCTCTAATAGCGCATCTGAGATCAGATGCATTGTAAATTTTTCTGAACTGGTGGAACAGTCAGAATCTTGAGAACCGCGGTATCCCTGGAACTAAAGATCGCACGGTTTAGCTCTAGGGGAACCTGAATGAATAACTTAAATGAATAACTTACAATAACTTACAAAGAGCTTGCAAAAATGGAGAGCTACAGATGTCAGCAACATATTACTAGATTACTAGCATAACTGAAAAAATAAATAAAACATCTCTTCAGAGGTATAAGGACGGTTTATACAAAACAGACATTTTCGCTTCAGCAAAATAATAAATGATAACATTTTTTTTTAAAAAACATGGAAAAACCCCATGATATATCTAAGTGCATTTAACAATAGAAAATCCAGGGATGGGAGAAAAGGGAGGGGAAGGGGACTGGGGGGTGTTCCCGCATCAGCAGAGGTAAGGAAAAAGTTAAAGGGCGTATTAATTATGACCAAAAACTGGTGCAAAAGGGGATGAGGATAACTATAAACAAACACACAAAAGATTCCCCCTTGAATGCACTCAGAAGATACATATAGATGGCACTACATCAAGACACAGTGGGCCAAATGGCAAAGGTAGTCACCCATATATGCCTTTTTTTTTTTATGTACACCATTCGGTTGTTTTTGATTGTGGTTATTTCACACCGTTTCTGGGTTTACACTACATCATACCCCAGTGTGGGCCATTTATACTAGGTCCTCACCACTGGACCGGCTCATTTAAGCTATTCACCCCTACAGACCCTACAGACCCAGTATCAGCAGCCTGCATCCGTCAAGGTTTGCTGATTTTTTAGACATAAGGACATCCACTATCTGGATTAGTACCCTTTCTGTAGGCATATATGGGTGACTACCTTTGCCATTTGGCCCACTGTGTCTTCCGTGTATTTGTTTGCAGGAAGATTCTTTGGTTTGCCAATAGGGACTGGTCCTGGACTATGTTTACCTTGTCCCTCTTTACAACATCATTTTATATGTGATAAAAGGTTTTTGATGTACTAATCATATCACTACTACTGACCCATCTGAGTGCATTCAAGGGGGAATCTTTTGTGTGTTTGTTTGCATTTAACAATAGAAATTACAATCACTATAGCTATTTGACGCATTATCAGTACAAATACTGCAGTCAGTGAATAAGTCCAAGCATTGTGGCTCCTTCAGGCAGTGGAGTTAATAAAAAAAAGTATACTTGCATGTATGTAGGTACAGTTTTATATATATAGAGAGCTTGAGTATATATATACATGGCACAATACAGGGTATTATAATAAACGTTATGCAACAAACATAATAACGGTCACGAGGAAAGGAAATCCCTTCCCTGTAGAGGTTATCGAAACAGACTTAAAGACAAAGGTCATCAGTAATGTTTAACCCAATAAATATACCACTGCCACACTCCTATACATAGGCGAGACTGCACTTTGTAATATGTACGTTCCTGATCTCTTAGTGTGGCAGGCACAATTCTCACAGGACACTGTAGGCAGGACCAGTCTTTACAAACCGTTCTTTGTGCGTCAGAAAGAAAAACACATTTTTTCAGGAAGGCTTCATACGTAATTTGAGCGCATAATTACACATATTGAGCAGGTCAGCGATTGTTTGCCCCTGTAACTACAGTGGTAAATGTAGTAATACTGACTCATTCATTTCAAGACCAAGGAGGGACAGGGTTTTCCCAGAAAGCTATTACAACAAAGAAACACACAGGTACAGTATATTAACAAGGAAATACAGTTGAAAAAGGTACTGTCACCTACATTTTGTCTGCTATCGCAGCATTTTAACCTCTTCACTGCCAGTGCTGCAGCAATGTGCTACAGGCTTCTTTAGTTTCAAAGGGGGGTTAATGAGATGTAATCCTGTAAGTAAGATCATGTTTTTGGTGGAACAGCGCATATCACAAATCATATGCGTTCCGTGAGACTTTTGTTCCTTTGATCATACCAGTTTGCCACTTAGCTAGATACTGTAGAAGTGCAATCTGTACCATTGCAACAATTGGGGACGAGTGAAGACTACCCCTTCCAGTGGGTCTGAGCAAGGGGTGAAATTGTATATATTTTATTATATATTTCTATAACACTTTTTCCCTTTTTGTGTTACTTGTCTTATTTACTCATCAGAGGAATTTATTATTTTCACTTTAAGTATAGTGACTACCCTTTTATCTGTTTGCGCCTATTTTTCACTTTACCACAATAGAAGTGCAATCTCAAGCAGCATCTCATGTTTGGGGGAAGAAGCCTTCATCCTAAAAAAACGTGCTGCACCATATAATGATCATGAGTATTTATGTTTGCTTCAAGACTCCCATGGTCCTGTCTGGTATAAAAATGGAAAAAGAAATAAAAGGAGCGTCAAGTAATCCTAACGTGCAGAACCGTGTTTGACCAATGCCCGTCCGACAAGAGAGCTTACCCTCGCAGTGGTAATGTCTCCGTTAGAGATTGCGCGACTAGAGTGCTGTAAGAATGGGCAGCGACGGGAAATATCCAGGAGTGGCCAACTCCAGTCCTCAATGGCCACCAACAGGTTAGGTTTTAAGGATACCCCTGCTTCTGCACAGGTGGCTCATTCTGTGGCTTAGCCCAAGACTGCAGCACCTGTGCTGAAGCAGGAATATCCTGAAAACCTGACCTGTTGCTGGCCCCCTTGAGGACTGGAGTTGGCCATCCCTCGGCTATATTGTCCTAATAGGGAGGGGGCATAGAGGGCACTGATAAATATGATTTGATAGGGCATTTTAATTAAAGTGTGAAAGTTTAGTAGTTCAGTTGTTAAAAAAAAAAGAGGGGGGGGGGGGTGGCGACTGTCAAAATTAACAGTAAGAATGGATTTAAATGAACAAAACTCAGTGTTTGATAAATTGTGAAAATAATGTTTATTTGAGAATGTTCCTAATTCATGATGGATGTACGTCTGCAAACCATTGTTCTGTTACATTGGATCTGCTTTAATAAACAAAATGTATATAAAAAAAAGAGTGCGCAGCATGGCTCAGCAGATGTAATTAGTTGTGTCTCCCTCAGCTTTTTGAGGGTCTCTATTCTGTTCTGCAAAAAGCACGTAGGCCCCGATGAAGGTCAGATGCACAGACCACAGCGTTGGTACTGTCTGCTTCTTTCCAAAATAAACATGTCGGTTTATTTTTTTCCAAAGATTTCAGCATGCTTTGGACTTTAATGAATGCAACTTTAGAACTGCAGACATGCCAGGCGCCTGTCTGATAGATTGGGCCTCAAAAGGATTGAGGCTCATTTTTTTTTACTAAGCAGTTATGTCACAAGACATCTTCAAGTACCAGAATGGGCTGTAATGTGCGTTCCGGTGCCAGAGAGCGTCTCATGGCATAACACAGCCTAGTAAATATGGGCCTACATCCGGGAAGAGCAACTCACCGGAATAAGTATCAAATACTGTAATAGAATACATTTACGTGCAAAGTGAACATTTTCTGCTGACGTGACAAGTTCTTGATGCAGGGGCGTAGCTATAGCCCGGCCAGCCCGCGCTCTTGGGGGACCCGTTCTCCCCTCCCCCCCCCCCACCTGTAGTGACAGGCACTTTGCTACACAGGCAGAGCAGGACGGCAGGGGAGGAACACGCTAGAGCGGTCTGGCCCGGAAGTCTTTCTTATTTCCGGTGTCTGCTGCTAGAGCGCACTCCTCACCTCGTGCCGTCCTGCTCTGCCTGTGAAATAAGTACTGTGTCTCTGCCGGCAAAAATCTCTGTTTAACGCCGGGGCCCACCACCGCCGCATACCATCTCCCTGCGCCTGTCTATAACAGGTAAGCATTGAGGAGGAGGAGCAGGAGGGAGAGATCTGATGGTGTTGAGGGGGAGAGGTGACGGTGATGAGGGGGAGATCAGATGGTGATGAGTGGGAGATCTGACGGTGGTGAGTGGGAGATCTGATCTGACGGTGATGAGTGGGAGATCTGATGATGATGAGGGGGAGATCTGATGGTGAAGAGGGGGAGATCTGATGGTGAGGAGGGGGAGATTTGATGGTGAGGAGGAGGAGAGATGAGGAGGAGGAGGGGAGAGAAGGAGGAGGGGAGAGAAGGAGGAGGGGGAGAAATGAGGAGGGGTAGAGATGAGATGGGGGGAGAGATGAGGAGGGGAGAGATAAGGAGGGGGAGGAGGTGGAGAGAGGAGGGGAGAGATGATGATGATGAGAGAGAGGATCAGGGAGAGGGACAAAAAAATTGCAGTCAGTATTACTATTAATGAGGCCCTGGATTTTTTTTTGCCCGGGGGCCCACGCATGTCTAGCTACGCCACTGTCTTGATGTAAACCTTCATACAACTTTCTACACTTCCAGCTCATAATTATCAGGATGGGGAAATATATCAAGCAGATGACAGGGGCATCTTAACCTAGCGCAATTCATTTTTCTAGTCATATGCAAGGAAGGTGCTAACTGGGTTTTCTATGTTTGACACTAATCTCCTAAATTCAGAAGTTAACTTAATTGCAAACCTGACCAACTTAATCTACCCAGGAAAAATTAAAAACAGGTTTGATCTATGTTTGATCTCATTATACTAGTGCATCCACCCAGTAACTCGTGTTTTAAATCCTGCTAAAAACCATTCCCCAAATCCCTTTCTCACGTGAAAGTTGTTGCGGCAAAAATAATTGATACATTGCTGTTATAACGTAGGGTTGTCAGACGTCCCGTATATACAGGGATTGTCCCTTATATAATTGACTTGTCACGATGTCCGGAGAGGTCTGCCGGGATGCATAGTTGTCCCAGTATTTTCGTGCCTTGACATGAAATGCCTGAACTTAAAATGACTGCAATGAAATCCGTCATAAAAACGTAAAAGATTTCTACTTGAGTGTAATAGTTCCCTTTTCCCGATAGATGTCGGTTTACTAAATTATTAAAATAATAAAGTTAGGACACTGCCTGGTCATCTTATAAATACCATGACCCCACACCCCTATAAGCGTCACTTCTTTCCCACCACGTTACTTCAGTGCGCGCCTTTCCCCGAAATACCAAGAGCAGAGATGAGAAAACCCAAAGAATATAGCAGTCAAGCGGGAGATACCCTACAGCCCCAAGAATTTGCAAATCATTCGTCACTCACTATAACGCCACTCGTTCATACTGGATTTCGGCTTCCCGTATTATAGAAACGAAAATGTGGCGACCCTAGTGTAGCGTGAAATGTACTTTGTTGGTGTCAACAGCCAGGACCCCAATGTATCAAGGCAAATGTGGTGCAGTTCTGGGGCAAAAAATCAATAGGCTTTTTTTCTGTTCTTTGACACATTTGGTGCAATTGTTCTGCAGCACGTTTGCCTTTATACGCAGACCCCCAAATAGTTTGCCATGATTGATCCGAAAACCACCTGAAAGGTTTGTTTTGTTACAACGTTTTGTTTTTAATATAGGTTCTTCCTGTATGTGTGCTCACAGATATCTTTCACTATCTGCATTACTAGCTGTTTAGCCGTCAGATTGCATGTGCGCCCTATTCTGGTTCATGCTTCTCTGGCAAAGGGGAATGTTTTGTCCTCCTCTCCATGGTGTCTTCAGCTCTCTTTATTATTGCCTCCAAAAAGTATGTTTTATCTGCCGCAGTGAAGGACTGACTTGCACACATAGGGGCATATATATCAAGGCAAAAGTAGAGCTATTCTGGGGTAAAACAAATGTACCATGTGTGTCAAAGAAAAAACACCCTCTTGATATTTTCCCTTCATACATATGAATCAGGGGTTTGCCCCAGAATTGCATCAATTCTGTCTTAATACATATGCCCATTAGATACCCCATGTACTTACAATCTGACATCTCTATTGCGTTCCCACTAAATGAACGGTTCTACCCTTTTGCAGCAGCTGTTCAACAATTCAGTTATGAAATGAAATACCCCCAGTTTAGCTCAAAGATTTAGGGGTTTATTTATTAAAGTGCGATAGTGCCAAAGATCGCACTACAGCACAGAACCCCCTTTTGACTTGAATGGAAGTTTACGTGCGGTAGTGCCTGATTGGATGGTAGTGCCTGATTGGATGGTAGTGCCTGATGAAGTAATGCCCGATTGGATGGTAGTGCCTGATCAGGTAGTGCCTGATTGGATGGTAGTGCCTGATCAGGTAGTGCCTGATTGGATGGTAGTGCCTGACCAGGTAGTGCCTGATTGGATGGTAGTGCCTGATCGGGTAGTGCCTGATTGGATGGTAGTGCCTGATCAGGTAGTGCCTGATTGGATGGTAGTGCCTGATGAGGTAGTGCCTGATTGGATGGTAGTGCCTGATGAGGTAGTGCCTGATTGGATGGTAGTGCCTGATTGAATAACTCTCTTAGTTATTAGGGAAAGAAGTGGAATTTTTCAGCTTAATAAGGGGTGGTGTGTATTGAAAAAAAGGAAAAACGTGAAATTATGGAATACTTGTCTTAACAAAAAACTATAGCTGTGGGAGTCTGAGTGCCCAAACTTACCACCAGAAGCACCATGATTTAAGAAACGTTGCTGCTCCTAGCATTTATGGAGATGAGAAATGGCCACAAGCAATGATGTTACCAACATAACTGGGGAATGGCCAATGTTATAACAATATGTCCCTCACTCATGGCTATACAGACGTAGCAGCCGTTGTTGCACTGGTTAATGCGTTAGGATGGGAAATGGATAACGCCATTTTTTTCTGAGGGCCATAATGCGTAAAAAAATTAAAAAAGCCATGATCTCCTAACGTGTTAACGGGTGCAGTAATGGTGGCCAAAAACACCTACAGCCCCACCTATGTGGGTATATTTACCTCGGCTCAATAGCCGGCTCTGCTGGAAACGTTGCATTATTGTGCATGTTCCACAATAAAAGAATTACTTCCACAGTCTGTTTCTGGTGATAACTGTTGAACAGTTAGTTCTGTATTGATGTGCAACCTTTTTTAATGTGACTATTTTTGGTGTCCCCGCCTGTGAGGTTTAGCGCCTCCATTAAACTATTTCTCTTTCTTTGCTGAAACGATATCTTTTCTTACTGACGTTACTGCATAACACGCTTTACAGCTTATTCATCTGAACTGGCGGTACATATTTAGTAAGTGGTGACAGAATATGTTTTGCGGAGTAGCGCTGCTTCGTAATAATAGCTCTCAATGCATTACTGGTGGAGAAGGAAATACTTCCTCACCATGAAGTAACAAATGGCATGTTTCCGGACACCTCAGTTTTAGGATTCAAGTTGCAATAAAATGAAAACATAAATACAAGTAATTGTGTTGTAAGATTCCGCCTGGAAAAGGTATAGGTGGGAACAGAGCCCACAACTTTCTAAATGATGATTTTGGACAAATCATTTTATGTGTCAGAGTTGCAGTACTGTGCTCCTTTGCCTTCTTCAGAAGACCCTCCCAGACAAAACCAACCACCTACTGCACAGGCCGCGTCCATGCTCAGTGTGACAGCGTGCGCGATGCAGCAAACAAAACACAGGCAGTCAATGCGGACATCCATAGGGTGCCCCAGCACGCGCATATGAGCGACAGGTTTTCTTTTTTTTTTTTTTTTTGCAAGACATTTTTTGATTTTGTATCGCGACAGCCGGGTCACGTGAGTTCAGCCAATGAGGGCGAACCGCTCATGTGACATCATGGACGCGCCTCCGGCATGCCTCACAGGCCACAAGATCGCTTGGCCGACAAGCTCGCATGACGTCACGCGCTCCGGCACGCAAAGCCTCAGCCTAGTGCTGTAAGCAAAACTGCGATGCACTTTGAAACTCGAGGTGTTGAATAAATACACATAATGTGGTTGTTATACAAAGCAGTGCGGAAATATGTTAGCTTTTTCCCCCCAATATCTGCAGATTTCTGACAAATCTCCAAGCATTTAGTGAATAAAACAACACGCAGGGTGTTTGACGGACATTCGGAACCTACAAAAAAAATCCCAGTACTTTTCTGTGGTTATGTATATGGTGAACACTTATTCCAGTGAGGGACTTACCACTTGCCTTGGCCTCTGAGTAGGATGGACTCTCCTCAAAAGTGAAGATGGGCGGGACGCAGGCGGAAGAGGCGACGCTCTGTCCCAGGTATGATGGGTAATAGGAGTGCATCCTGTACTGAGAGCTTGTGCTGTGTCCAGACAAACGATTCTCGCTGCTCTTCATCTGTCCAATGCACAAAGACAAAAAGCCGAGTTAGCTAAATAATGATAAGGACCCACATTTTTCCCGGCCACAAAATGATATACAACCTGAAAGTAAACTGATAAAACTGTGCGCAGGACGAACCCAGAATGGACCCAATAACGAGGGCGCGTTTCAAAGGGCATAACGCAATGAAGATGGACACCTTCAAAAAAAGACCATAAGTGCATGGCCACTGACAACTACAGAAGAGTGTGGCGATTCCAATTGTTGTATCATCTGAAGGAGACAACAGCGCTTGGATACATCTGATAATTCGCAAGTCTCTTCACAGACAGTTTTGTTTTTCTGTCTTGTTACTTCAGACTCTAAACGCTTCCAGCTACCCCTGAAAACAGGATCTAAGCCCATTTTCTACAACAGACATGTCAATTAGCTGTAATGATTGATTATATATTACATTTATTGAAATATATTGTTCACTGTAAAATATTTCTAAACACACTTAAAGCAGGCGATATGTTTTGGCAATGATTTTTTTTTTAAAAACATAGGATTGAAGCAGGTGGTCTCCAGAGCTGAGCCCCATTCATTTCAGCTCTGGGGACCCCCTGCTTCCGGAGATACCTCCTTTGGGGGGTTGCCGGTATCCGCTCTGCTCGTTCATGCAATGACACGGGGGGCTTTAAAATTTGCCTAGATGCTGGCACCCACTTCAGAGGTCTGTAACTCGGGAAGCAGGGACTGAAATGAATGGGGTTCAGCTTAGGAGACTCCCTGCTTCAATCTTATGTAATAATAAATAAATAAAAACAGTAATTAAAAAAAAAAAGCCCATGAATTGCTTCTTTAAAGGCAGGAGGGCCCAGCAACGCACTGATGTGCCAACAACGGGTAGTCTTAGGTTACAAATATGCAAACAGTGCACTGCAACAATAATAATGTGCTTGCTTCAGCAAATGTTATCATCCTTAAAATCAACAATGTCACTTTGGGGGGTGGGTTCTTTGAAATTATAAACTGTGCTCATGCGCAGTGTCAGATAAGAGGCCCACGCAATGGTCCTGGGGGCACAGATAGTAGTTGTCAAAGGCAAATGCCCCAGAAGATGGGTGAAGTCTGGAGAACAATGTACTGTACTGCAGTTGGAAACATTCTGTCTGGAAACAGTGAAACTCCACTGAATTCCATATGGCCAGTAGTCCAAAAACAAAAGTGCTATTATCTAGTTGTTTCAGCTCACTGGCATGTATGTAGCATATTTCTTGGCTCGGCTCTTTACCCCACGACTAGACTGCCCATTGTCTGTTAATTCCTACTTTTCTTTAAAACCCCCTCTCAAGATGTTACATCCTTGTGCAGGTTGAAGTGCAGCTCAAGAAAGGAAAGAAAAAATAAATAAAACAAGCCGCGACACTGAAAAATGTTCTCATCCGCTCTGCAAAAAAAAATGGGAAAACTGGAACGGGAAAAAAATAATTGGAAATGAAATAGAAAGTGAAATGCAAACTGACACAGTAATTGAAAAAAAACCCCACTGGGATTTAAGTAAATTATGAAGCTAGGAAGCCTAAAAACTAAACAGAGCAGTCGTTTTTCTGAAGGATGTGTTTATAGGGATATGAGTGTATTAATAACAATTTTATCCCATGGATTATATCTCTAAAGTACTTTAGCATAAAGAAAGCACAAAAACAAAAGTGGGTAGTGCAGGAAACAAATAATGTATGAAAATAGTATATCAAACGTAAAGATTTATTTTTTAATATGGCAGTACACTTTCAGAGGTTCAGTGGCATTTGTTTCTTGTAAAACAAAAAAATCTATGTTTAAGCATATTCAATTATTTCTGAATGTCCCCCACCCCCCTTAAAAATGGGTCCTATTTTCCTCACCCAGCTGGGATACTTTTCATTGTGACATTCTCCGCTTGCTTGCAGTTTTCCTGAAATAATATTACTCGCTTGGCATCTTCACAAATGTGCTCCCTTGCCTTTTTTTTATTTAAATAAGAACTCAGGTTTGTTCACGGCTATATTCTTTCCTGAGACCGAGTCCTAATTAGCCTTTTAACATGCACGTAATTTGTCCTATGTCTTATAGCGTTTTTTTGGCAGTTAGATTGTATTTCTTATTTGTTTCACAAATTAGCAAAACCCAACATGTGTTAAACTAGGTAACAATTCCTAAATTGATCTGTAATGTGTTGCATGGGTGTGTCCTTTCATGCACACTGCAATAACAAATAATGTGAGAGAGCGTGGTGTTCAGGGGGTTAATAAAAAATGCCAGTGCTGCTAAGGTACTGCCCCAATCCCTAGATCCCTATGGTAACATAACAAAATAAATGTATTATTCACATACTAAATATCCCAACGTTTCAATCCCTCAGAGTCCCGAGGAAGGCCCCCGGTAAAAGGGTTAAAACATTGGATATTTAATATGCGAGTAATATTCATTTTGTGTTCTGTACTATATTTTGGGAGGGCTGCTGCATTTTACCCCTAACCTTACTGCAATAACACTGCATGTCGCTGACTCTTCCCCTCCAGAAGAATATTACAGCCGTTTGTAGTAAGCCTGGGGCACGTCTTGCGGCATTAAGAAGGGAGGACAGACGAGACACGGGCTTGAATCATTGCCATCCTGGCTTGGCTGTTAAAGGAAACATCTATATCTGTCCGGGGTTGATAGACATACTTAATTAACCTCTGCTATTCTGTTCCCAGCTACTCTTTTAGACAAAAGCACTGACCCATAAACAATATGTTGCCATCTGAATCTCAAACTGCGGTGACATGAAGAGATATAGCCCTATCAGCACTATTGGAAAAAATAAACCTCTTATATTATCTCCTCCGAGAAATATAGGTTCTGGTCATGTCACACATGAGCTGTCAGAAACATTACGATACTTTTAGCATAAATCTGCAGTGTGGAGGGCATTCTAACTATGACTTCTAAAGGCAAGTTCACCCAGATTGCCTGCACTGCATATTCCTAGTCTATACAGCAATCTGCTGTAATATTCTGTTCCTAGTGTTCAGAGTTCGCCACATATGCTGTAGCGGTGTTGACGTTCTAGACTCGAATGAATACATCCACGTAACACCTTCCAGGTCATTTCACCATTGATTCCTAATTGAAAACATGTTTGGATTAGCAAATTTGTATAGAAAAATGAAACCAAATTGCAACCCCCCTCTCTGCGCCTCCCCTCCCCCCCACTATGGGAAAAAAAGACAATTATACAGTGTATGTTGCTTATGTCAAAGGGCTAATTAGGGTTCAGTTGCCTGTAGTCCAATTTGTATCCTATATCCTTTATGTTCATGTAAGAGGAAATCACTGTAGTGGTATCATTTTCTTTTCAGTGTTCCACAACATAAATCGTTCTATTTTTATGCCTTTCTTTTGTTCATTTGTTTTTCTAATAGGCAAATATGTTTAGATATTAATCCAGAGGTAACATTCATTTTCAGTTCTGTTTTTGGTTCAGCCATTGAGAAGATACTGGAAAAAAATAAAATGATAATAGCGAATCCGTGTGTAATAATAAAGCATGTGTTATCCTTTCCCCTAAAAAAGAACTTTGCATGCTTTATTAATAATGTTGTTTATTTATATATAGATGGGGTCAGCAGGTTCAGATTTAAGATACTGTAATACGAAACAAATAACATACAAAATGTTACCTACCCAGCTAAAAAAAAAAAAAAAAAGCGGAGCAATTCCATGGTGAAAAAGACATCAGGTGTTACGTTTTAGAATTACAGCCATGTGTTAGCTCTGCGGTTCAAAAAATTAACAATATAAATAAGGTACAGTATATCTCATTGACCTCAGTGTTAATCAGCTTTAATGATTCAGTTGTAGGGTCGGGATGGGAAATATCACACTTTTGTATCGTAGTGTTTATGTAATAGGATTTCTTACAAAACCTTGTGTCAGAAAATGATTTACCTTCAGGTACCAAAAGGTGTTAACGTACAATATAAACACCCTATCTATATATATAAAACTGAAATGTTTGTCTGACAGGATGTTTGTCTGTGGGTTTGTACGTTTTCTGATTGGTTGGCGGCCGGCCACACCTTTCGCTGGCACGCTCTTCCATTGGCTATGGGGCGGGGTTTGCGGGGCGGGGTCACGTCACAAACAGGGGTTCACAGGCAATCTTCCATCCTCCTCAGTCGCCGCTTCTCCTCCTCACTGCTCGGACCACCAGATAACCTCTCCCGGGCGCTTCTCCTCCTCACCCCGCGGGCCCCGTACTATACACACCGCTGGGAGCGGTGGGGACGGGGGGAAGGAGCCCCAGGGACCAGGGTGGGGGGGTGAACGAGCGCGCAGGGACAGGGGGGACGGACAAGCGCCGGGGACAGGGGGGTGGAACGAGTGCCGGGGACAGGGGGTATGCAGTGATGTGAGGTGCAGGGGGGGAAACTGATGAGGGGTGCAAGGGGGGAGAGTAATGTAGGGTGTAGGGGGGGAAAGCAATGTGGGGTGCAGGGGGGAGAGTGCTGTCAGGTGCAGGAGGGGGAGAGTGATGTGAGGTGCAGGGGGGGAGTGATGTGAGGTGCAGGGGGGGAGAGAGATGTAAGGTACAGGGGGGGAGAGTGATGTGAGGTACAGGGAGGGGAGTTATGTGAGGTACAGAGGGAGGAGAGTGATGTGAGGTACAGGGGGGAGAGTGATGTGCGGTAAACAGGGGAGAGTGGTGTTGCGTGTCATGTGGGACATTGATGTGATGCAGGGGGGAGAGTGATGTGAGGTGGCGGGGGGAGAGTGTTGTGAGGTGCAGGGGGAGAGTGATGTGAGGTGCAGGGGGGAGAGTGAGTGTAGGTGCAGGGGGAGAGAGATGTAGGTTAACAGGAGAGGAAGTGATGTGAGGTGCAATGGGGGAGAGAGATGTAAGGTCAGGGAAGAGTGATGTGAGGTGGCAGGGGGGGAAGAGATGTGGTACAGGGGGAGGAGAGTGCTGTGCAGGTCGGTGGAGGGGTTATTGAGGTGAATCTGTTTGTAGCAGATGGAGAGTGATGTGAGGTACAGGGGGAGAGTGATGTGAGTCATGGGGGAGAGTAGTGTGCAGTAAGGGGGGGGGGGTGATGTGAGGTAAAGGGGGGGAGAGTGATGTGAGGTGCAGGGGGCTGAGAGTGATGTGTAGAGCTGTGAAGGGGGGGGAACGGAGCTGTGACCGGCGGGGGCCCACAGCTGTGAACGATGGGAGGGAAAGGACCTGTGAGCAGTGGGGGAACGCAGCTGTGAACGAAGGTGGTGGAAGTGGGGGGGACGGACACTGTGCGCGGGGGGGGGATGTGAGTGTGACGGGGGGGGAACGAGTTGTTGACGGGAAGAAGTGTGAAGGGGGGAATTGTGGATGTTTAACGGGGGGGGGGGGGCGGGCGAGCTGGAAAGGGGGGTGGAATGGAGCGTGAAACGGGGAGGTGAGGAGACAGGGTATGCGGAAAATAAAATCCCGACAACGCCGGGTATCTCAGCTAGTAAGTATAACAAAAAGCATAACAGCCATATACAGATGTAGCGGCGTTATTACCCTTGTTAACCAAGTAAACGCACACCAATTAAATCTCCTTACAGGTGTTTTCAAATAATCTAGAACTGATGAATAATACGCCAGCTTAAGGAAATGCTACACTAATGCACATTAACCACTGTTAGTAGCCCAAGACGACCCTAGTCATGGCTTGATCGTGACTAGATAGCCACTTGGGCTA
The DNA here is from genome assembly GCA_036426205.1 of Ascaphus truei. Lineage (NCBI taxonomy): Eukaryota > Metazoa > Chordata > Amphibia > Anura > Ascaphidae > Ascaphus > Ascaphus truei. The sequence continues at coordinate 12,882 of WSYH01002150.1, read as the reverse complement.
CTATGGGCGTATATTCATATATTCTACATTGTTAATATGTATTGTTATCACCTCTTCTAAGCCTTGCCCCCTGCTGCATCCTACAGCGTCCGCTGTGGCGGCGCTGCCTCTCCGAGAGCCCTCCCCCGCAATGGCGCCTGGCCCGCTGCGAGCGGGCCGCAGCGCTTGCGCGAGAGCTACTCCTAACTCGCGTCGAGCGCTAGGCACGCCCCCGGCGGTTCAGCCAATGAGGGCGAACCTGCCGGTTGACGTCATGTCCTCTCCCCCCGCCTCCGTCCCTGCCCCCCCACCCCCCCCGTCTCTGCTCCTGCTGTGAGCTGCAGACCGAGGGAATCGCGGAACGCGCAGCCAAAGCCGGGCGCTCATTACAGCGCCGTAACCGGGGCCTTAGCCTAGGTTGGCCAGTCTTCGTTCTTTCTATGTATAATAGTGACCATTAATGCATAAGTAAACGACCGAATGCTAGCCGGGTAGATTCAAAATTGGCAATATTTTGTGGCACTAGCCAGATCCAGAGTTTAGTGAATAAGTATTTGGTGTTAACTGCTATATGCCCTGTTAAAAATCACATTAGCACAAACCACCGCTAAAAAAGTCTGTATCTCTCTGCTTTAGCGCTTACGATATGGCTTTAGTGAATAGGTCGATAAATAAAATGAATAAAAAAAAAAATAATAAAAAAAAAAATACAGTAGCTTTATTCAAATAAAATGATGGGAGCAAGCAAGGAGATGAGAGCCGCACGCGGTCATGCTGTATGCAGCTCTCTCCTGTCTCTCTCCTCTCTCGTCAGTCCCACTCGCTCACTCACGTCAGTCAGTACCGCACTCTCTCTCTCGTCAGTCCCCACTCTCTCTCACTCATCAGTCACCCCTCTCTCCCTCAGTCCACCACACAGCACCACACCTCCTACCGTCACCCCCCAAAAACAACACCCACGCACTCATCTCACACACCACTCAGTCACACACACACACCAGTCACACCACACACCTCACACGCACTCCAGTCACACCAACACACTCCAGTCACACACAAGCACGTCCCCACACCACACATCACACACGGCATTCAGTCACACACAGCACTCAGTCACACACACGCACGCAGTCACACACTTCACCCAACACACACACACACAGTCACCAAGCCACACCACACACACACACTGTAACTCAGTCAAACACACACACCAGTCAACACCCACACACACTCAGTCAAACACACACACTCAGCAAAACCCACACCCTCAGTCACAACCGAACACACACCACACACACACTCAGTCACGACACACACACACACTCAGTCAAACACAATCAGTCACACACACACACACCCCACAACACACACCCACACACACACACAACCACACACACACACCCACACACACCCCAAACACAACACAACACACACACTCACACACACACCACACACTGTCCACTCTCATCACACACACACAACCAGTCACCACACCACTCAGTCAAAACACACACACTCAGTCACACACACACACTCAGTCACACACACTGTCACTCAGTCAACACACACACCAGTCACAACACTACACACACTCAGTGACACACACGCACTCAGTCACACACACACACACACTCAGTCACACACATCACTCAGTCAATCAACACACACACTCAGTCAGTCAAACACACACACTCATCGTCAAACACACCCCAGTCCAGTCAAACACTCACTCATCACACCCACACTGCATTCACCACACACACACACACACACACACACACACACACACACACACACACACACACACACCACACACACACACACACACACACCCTGTCACTCTGTCCACTCTGTCACACACACACACACACACTCAGTCAAACACACACACACACTCAGTCAAACACACACACACACTCAGTCAAACACACACACTCAGTCAAACACACACACTCAGTCACACACACACACACACACACACACACAGTCACTCAGTCACACACTGTCACTCAGTCACACACTGTCACTCAGTCACACACTGTCACTCAGTCACACACAAACACTCAGTCAGTCAAACACACACACTCAGTCACACACACACACTCAGTCACACACACACACACACACACTCAGTCACACACACGCACTCAGTCACACACACACACTCAGTCACACACACACAAGCAAAGATTGCAGCAGAAGATCTTCTCCTCCCCGTTGCTCCGTAGCTCTGTAGTTCACATGCAAAGTTTCGCAGCAGGCAAGAGCGAGCTCTGAGGAGGGAGGAGAAGGAGGGGGGAGGAGAGCGGAGGGAGCAGAGCCAAGGGCTGCAGTGAGTGCGGGCGGAATCACTGGTTTAGCTGCTGATTTATGGAGCGGGAGTGCAGGGGGAATGGAGACAGATGGGAGGGGGAGGGCAGAGGGAACGGGGAGATCGAGCGCACCATAATAGGAACAAGCATGAAGGAGGTTGCGGGATTGTTGAGGTGCGCACGCCGCCACCGCATGCGCACGCCGCCCCCTGGTGTCCGTACTCGCGAAGCATGCGTACGTACACAGGGGTATGGTGCAACTAAAAATAAATGTACGTACTTGCGAGTGTACGTAAAGCGGGTGTACGTAAAACGGGGTATGCCTGTATACAGCAGCTGAGCATAACTAAGCCCTGAGCCAGCCGGTGAGCCGGCAATTAGCGCCAGAAAGCTAAGAAGGAGGTGCACAGACAGCAAGCAGTGAGGAAAGAAGCAGGGAGGACTGAAAACCGCCACAGAGGATGCCGGCAGGTAAGGGGCAGCAGAGGGACGTGAAGCCCAATCCTGTGGCCCAAAAATTGGAACCTCTTGTGGGATGAGGAGGTATTTAGGGGGTTACAAGGAAGCAGGCAGGGGATTAGCAAATATTATGTCCACAGGACCTGGAGTCCTCATGTTACCTCTGTTCTCTTTACTGTTACCCCCATGTATTGCTAAGGTAATATAAATGCTGGCATTGAGATGTGTAACAGGGACGTATCCCTGTTTAAATAAAGCAGCCTCAGAACTCTGAGAATCCAGCAGACAGATAGTTAATTGCAGCCACTCAATTAACTAGTCTCCTCCTGGACTAATGAGAGCTCTGTAAAAAGCCTCATGTGAGACACAGGAGAGAGATTCCTTAGCTCACATTTGGGCTGACAGAAGGAGAGCAGAGAAGCCTGCACACAGACACTGTCTTGAGCACAAAGGGTGTGCTGAGATCAAGACACCAAGACATCCAGAGACCTATATTTCCTGACACAGAGGACACAGGAACCTGCCAGAGACTGACATGGAGGGCCACCTGCTTAAGGTACCTCCTGAGACTTTGGGGTGATAGGCTGGTAATGGGAATATCCCTCCAGTCCTGCAGATAGGGTCTGGGGAAGTAAGTTAGCCATTACAAAGGGATAGTGGTTGGTTATTTTGCTGTTTTTGTATGTTTTGCCTGGATAAAGAAACAGGCTCAATAAAGCCAAGATATTATTTCACCCAAATCTGTCTCCATTATATGAACCTCTGCACACATCTCTTACAAGAGGGTTAACTATCTACTGCAATTCTTTATCACCAGACTTTGATAAACAGGTACCAGTGATATATGGTACGGACGTCACTGCTTCAAGAAGCTTTCACGCTAAAAGAAAGGCACACGCTGAAACCCAAGGTTAAGTGCGGTTATGTGGTGCCCTTCTGCCTGGGATGTGGAAGTGTAAAGATACGGGAAATCTGTCCTTATTTTCAGTCTTTCCAATGATTTAACCTTAGCTCTTCTGCGCACTAATCTATTGCTTGGAGGGTTCATAGTAGGAGCAAGTGGGCACGGTTATTCATACATTACCACAACTCAAAACCTAACAAAAGGCCAGGACTATAATCACAAATGCTATGCAAATTCGACATTTGTGGCTCTCAGAAGCAGTGAGCTAAAAATAATTTGATCAAATATTGTAGACAGGCAGCATTATACAGTTATATTTCTGCCCATGAATTTGGAATAAACATTATCACAAATGGTTTGTCTTATAAATCCTTTTGCAATGAATTGTTTAGGGCAAGCAGCTGTAATAAATCATTTCAGGATTATCCATCTCATTTTAGTGACTATACATAACATATTTGTCTTTTTTTGCCGTTAAGGAGCAGTAACTTCATCTTTTTCTAACCAAGCTGCTAGAGGGAAGGATGGGAAAAGAAAACAAAATCCAGATAAGAAGCACATACGGAAACCCTCCCTGTAAAATATACTTAACAAGCTGATATTGAATACTACCCGATACATTCAGTCTTCTAAAGTTAGAGACTGGGAACTCTTAGGACTGGGAACCGGAGGGACTGGGAACTTGGGCTGGACCTGGAGGGGTCTGAGGACTGGGAGCACTAACTGGGCAGTCTGGGAGCTCATAGGTCTGGGAACTCTGAGGTACTGGGAACTCGTGAGGTTCTGGGAGCGCATAGGTTGGGAATCTGAGGACTGGGAAAACTGTGATCTGGGAACTCTGAGGTGGGAACTCTGAGGCTGGGGAACTCTGAGGTCTGGGACTCTGAGGACTGGGAACCTCTGAGGAACTCTGCGGAACTCTGAGTCTGGGAACTCTGAGGGGTGGGAAACTCTGAGGACTGGGAACTCTTAGGAACTCGGGAACTCTTGAGGTTGGGAACTCTGAGGACTGGGACTCTGAGGTGGGAACTCTGAGGACTGGGAACTACTGAGGTCTGGGAATCTGAGGTCTGGGAACTCTGAGGACTGGGAAACTCTGAGGAATGGGAACGCTAGGACTGGGAACTCTGAGGTCTGGGACTCTGAGGACCTGGGAAAACTCTGAGAAGGGAACTATGGAGGGTCTGGGAACGTCGAGGTCTGGGAACTTGAGGACTGGGAACTCTTAGGACTGGGAACTCTGAGGATGGGAACTCTGAGATGGGAACTCTGAGGACTGGGAATTGGGACTGGGAACTCTGAGACTGGGAACTCTGAGGACTGGGAACTCTGAGGTCTGGGAACTCTGAGGACTGGGAACTCTGAGGACTGGGAACTCTGAGGACTGGGAACTCTTAGGACTGGGAACTCTGAGGACTGGGAACTCTGAGGACTGGGAACTCTGAGGTCTGGGAACTCTGAGGACTGGGAACTCTGAGGACTGGGAACTCTTAGGCGGGGACCTCTGAGTCTGGGAACTCTGAGGACTGGGACTCTGAGGTACTGGTGAACTCTGAGGTTGGGAACTCTGAGGTCTGGGAACTCTGAGACTGGGAACTTAGTATGGACTCTGAGGACTGGGAACTCTGAGTACTGTGAACTCTGAGGCTGGACTCTGAGGACTGGGACAACTGAGGACTGGGAACTCTGAGGACTGGGAACTCGAGGACTGGGACTCTTAGGACTGGGAAACTCTGAGGACTGGGACTCTGAGGACTGGGAACTCTGAGACTGGGGGAACTCTGAGGACTGGGAACTCTTAGGACTGGGAACTCTGAGGACTGGGAATCTCTGGGAACGTCTGAGGACTGGAACTCTGAGGTCTGGGAACTCTGATGGGAACTCTGAGAAACTCTGAGGTCTGGGAACTCTTATGACTTGGGAACTCTGAGGACTGGGAACTCTGAGGACTGAGGACTGGGAATCTGAGGACTGGGAACTATGGTTTAAGGTGTTTATGTAGCAGTGCAAAACATTCTGTCCAGCTGCCACTTTCGGTCCTCCTACCCGTACTCTGAGAATGACAACCTCATTCCTGGCAACCTCGGTCAAGGGGACCAACACCAATAATATCACAGAATGTCATGGGGCCAACCTCTTGGATCCATGGCCGAGCTCATTGAGCAGTGACAGTGGGAAACCTACATGTCTGCTAGTGTAATTTAATCAAGATTGTGTGTGCCTCCTTCTTCCCAAGTGTGTCAGCCTGCGATCTGGGGTAGCATCAAAAAGAGGAATCAAGCAGAAGTTGGGCAACATACATACATGTTATATTGGGATGCATCCATTTCTGTCTTTAGTGGGCATATTTTCCCTTCCCTTAAATTTAATCTTGTAGCTTCAAAAGTCTCCACCAAGATGACCACGATAGAGAATGCAGCAAACACGTCACCTTATGGAAATCTAGCATGTGGACTTTATTGTGGGGTGGGGGTGGGGTTATGTATCAAGGCAAAACTGGTGCAAAAAATCTGCACTGTATGTATAAAAAAAAATCATATTGATTTCAATTAGACTTTTTCATTGATACATATTCCATAGATATTACCCCGTCCCCCAATGCACCATGTTGGATCTGTATTACAATGCCTCATGTTACTAAACTGGAGTGAAAGGGCATGACAAAGGGGTTCAAGTGCTTTTGAGACCAGCAGAAGAGTCCAGTTATAAAAATAGCATTGGCAAGACGGACTATGTAGACTTTACAAAGAATTAGCACATATTTCCCTTGAAAACAACCACTAGTCTTTAATGGGGCCACACAAGACTTGTAAGAAAATGTCATCTAAAGGGGGGGGGGGGGGGTTGTTATAAAAGCAATGTTGGTGCAAAACCAGGACATTATCACCCTACACTATGTATCTAAGTATTTTGCTAGAATTTCCCCCTCTCTGCCTAGCTTGCTGCATGGGCAGGGTCAGTTACATGCTTATAACACAGATTATAACGAGATAACACTCTTCTTGCCTCTTGTTTGCCTGCAAAAATCCTCCACATCTGAATTGGTGTAGACCCCAAGGTCTGCATCCGATGTAAGAAACGGTTCTTACACGTGCCGCTGCTCTGCTCCAAAAAACAGCCGTGCGTCTACACACACTTTTTTTTTTCTACTCCGGTACATAGACCCCCATATATTCAAATTGCAACCACACTCTGCAATATCACTGTGCTCCACAACGAGGAGCAATGCTGGAGACTACCGTGCCACTGTTAGGGCGTTGTGACTCCCTGGTGGGATAACTAAATAAATACATTTATATAAGCAAAAAAAGGAAAATAACATTGAAGTTTTCACATACAAAAATACCAAGAAAAGAGGAGTACAGCACAAATTCAATTCAATTGGGTCAAGACAAAAGTGGTGCAATTATGGTGCACAAAAATCTGCCCAAGGTTTATCAAATATCAACATTTTTTTTACTTGATAAATCTGGTGCCATTCTTTGCCCCAGAATTGCACCACTTTAGCCTTGATATATGAACCGCAAAGTATTTCAATGTGCTGAGCACAATTAACATGGTTGCTATCCTCCAATGTAACCCAAGGTGCTAAACAGCAGCTTTCCCTTAGGTATTGGCAGGTATAAGGGTCATGACTTGCCAGCTGACCTCTACTGCCCCCTCCAAGGTGTCTGCTCAAGCTGCTGGGACGGCAGACTACACCTTTCCCAAATCTGTGCTGTAAATGAGGTCAGTGGCGTCCTGGCTCCAGGCAGCATTCAAGCATGCTGACTCCCTGCGGCTTCCTGTTGCCTCTTGTAGAACCCATGCCGGAGACCAGGGCACTATAAGATGCTATGTTTAATGGCTTAATATGGTCCTTTACTCCCCTGTGATGTACTCTACGGTGTAAGGCAAGGGAGAGGAAGCTACGGGGGGTGGGAGGGGATAGTTTTGTGACTTTTGCTGTAGTTTCTCCCCAGAAAATAGAATAAGCTGTTCCCCCTAAATGGTATATATGAGACTGGGATGCAGAAAAAGACGTAGAAGACTTTAAAGGCTCTGGTAGGGTCCAGGTTGTAGGATATGGTAGAGCCAATCGGGGTAATTCATTAAAGAGCCAGAGTGCCGATTTAGCACTTCCGCTCAAACACTACCATCGACACTAAGGAGAGATTATGTGCGTTTGTGTTGAATCAGCACTATCGAACTTTAATTAATTTACCCAATCTGAGTGCTGGAAGGTTTAATGTTGCAGGCAAGCATTGCTGGTAAATGCTTGGTTTTGGTAGCTACAGGTAGGAGCCAGGTTACTGGGGTTACAGGCAGGAGCTGGGTTACTGGGTTACAGGTAGGAGCTGGGTTACAGGTACAAGAAGGGTTACAGGTAGGAGCCAGGTTACTGGGGTTACAGGTAGGAGCTGGGTTACTGGGGTTACAGGTAGGAGCTGGGTTACAGGTAGGAGCCAGGTTACTGGGGTTACAGGTAGGAGTCGGGTTACAGGTAGGAGCCAGGTTACTGAGGTTACAGGTAGGAGCCAGGTTACTGGGGTTACAGGTAGGAGCCGGGTTACAGGGGTTACAGGTAGGAGCCAGGTTACTGGGGTTACAGGTAGGAGCCAGGTTACTGGGGTTACAGGTAGGAGCCAGGTTACTGGGGTTACAGGTAGGAGCCGGGTTACTGGGGTTACAGGTAGGAGCTGGGTTACAGGTAGGAGCCAGGTTACTGGGGTTACAGGTAGGAGTCGGGTTACAGGTAGGAGCCAGGTTACTGAGGTTACAGGTAGGAGCCAGGTTACTGGGGTTACAGGTAGCAGCCGGGTTACAGGGGTTACAGGTAGGAGCCAGGTTACTGGGGTTACAGGTAGGAGCCAGGTTACTGTGGTTACAGGTAGGAGCCGGGTTACAGGTAGGAGCCAGGTTACTGGGGTTACAGTTAGGAGCCAGGCTAGAGGTTACAGGTAGGAGAAAGATTACTGGGGTTACAGGTAGGAGCTGGGTTACAGGTAGGAGCCAGATTACTGGGGTTACAGGTAGGAGCCAGGTTACTGGGGTTACAGGTAGGAGCCGGGTTATAGGTAGGAGCCGGGTTACTGGGATTAAAGGTAAGAGCTGGGTTACAGGTACAAACAGGGTTACAGGTACGAGCCAGGTTACTGGGGTTACAGGTAGGAGCCAGGTTACTGGGGTTACAGGTAGGAGCCAGGTTACTGGGGTTACAGGTAGGAGCCAGGTTACTGGGGTTACAGGTAGGAAAAGTATTGGCACTGCGTGTGTGTATAGAAATATAAAAGTAGTGGTACGTGTGTGAATATAAAATTAGTAGTACTGAGTGTTAATATAAAAGTAGTGGTACTGAGTGTGTATAGAAATAAATAAAAGTAGTGTTACTGAGTGTGTATAGAAATATAGAATATAAAAGTAGTGGTACTGTGTGAGAATATAAAAGTAGTGGTACTGAGTGTGAATTTAATAGTAGTGGTACTGAGTGTGAATTTAATAGTAGTGGTACTGTGTGAGAATTTAAAAGTGGTGGTACTGAGTGTGAATATAAAAGTAGTGTTACTGAGTGTGAATAGAAATATATAAAAGTAGTGGTACTGAGTGTGAATATAAAAGTAGTGGTGCTGAGTGTGACTATACAAGTAGTGGTACTGAGTGGGAATATAAGAATAGTGGTACTGAGTGTGTATAGAAATATATAAATATAGTGGTCATGAGTGTGAATATAGAAGTAGCGGTTCTGACTGTGAATATAAAAGTAGTGGCACTGTGTGTGAATATAAAAGCAGCGGTATGTGTGTGAATATAAAAGTAGTAGTACTGAGTGTGAATATAAAAGTAGTATCTCTCCTCCCGCCATTCTCTCCTCCCCTCCCCATTCTCTCTCCTCCCCCCCCCCATTCTCTCTTGACCCCCTCACTCTCTCTCCCCCTCCTCCCCACATTCTGTCTCCACCCACCATTCTCTTCCCCATCCCCCCCCCATTTTCCCTGCCTTGTCCCCCATTCTTTCTTACCTCCACTCTCTCCCACCTTCCCTTCCCCCCCATTCTCTCTCACCAACTCCATATTCCCTCCCCCCTGCATCACACGGGCCAATAGAAGATCACAACAGATGACGTTGTGACTTTCAATTGGTCTTTGCGACCTACACAGGTAAATATGTCAGGATGTATGGGGGCACCCAGAGCTGAAAATGCTGCGGTTTGCTGCAGGACCCCCTGGATATCATCCTTAAAAATAAAAAATAAAAGGGGGGGGGGGGGTTGGATAAACTGACCAGTCGGGATCACTGCTTTATAAAAGACTAAAGAAACAAAACAACTTAGAAGCAAAACAGAACAATGGCATTCTCTAATTAGTACCAGCATATGAAAGCTGCAGTTCAGGCAATATCCTGCATGTGTGTTTTTTTTAATAAATCAATTCTGTAGTAAGAAAAAATACTTTTAGCATTTTCTGTTTTAAAAAAAAAACAATTTTGAAAGACCAGTTTTCTTGTATTCTATTTTAACAGGCATGCTTGTTCCTATAGCAACGATTTACATTCCCCATATTTAAAGATGTCGCCAAATTTTGAAAATCAATAGACGGAGAACGAATTGACCGGCAGCTATGGAGTTCTTTTTAAGGTAATTAGAGATTGCCCACATGAAACTATTGAAGTAAAAAAAAAAATTAAAAAATAAAAAAAAACGGGAGCCTGAACTGCAGCTTGAGGTTATAGCATAGAATAAATCAGTCGTTCTGTACTTTATGCAATGATGTTTCCGCAGCTGCACCGTGCACCGCTGCGAAACATTATTCTGAACATCATGTCCCACCCTCTGCTGCTTAAAGGATAAACAATTCCCCATTAAAAGACTTTATAAAAACAAAACTACCTTCTCTCCTTGTCCCCATCTCCTAAAGAGGTGGGTGTAAAATGTATACAATGCAGATATGACCTTGGCCTTGTAAACGTCCTCTAGGAAATTATTATATTTATGCCCAATTAACTTTAGAACAAGTTGAAACACATGCAGGGACCAATATGTAATTTCTGTGTGTTTTTATTGTTTTTATAGCATCAATAAGAGAGGGGAAATATATTCTGACCATCGGACCTCACTTCTCACTCTCTCTATTTGGTGACCTCTAATGCAGGGGTGAGGAAACTGGGGGTCGCGGAAAAAAAACTTTAATATTTTTTTTTTTACTTCTGCAATTATTTACACACGCACACCCACACACATCCATACAAACACACATCCATACACACATCCACGCATACATTTGAGCGCAGGCAGCGGCGCGAAAAGATGAATTTCCTCTTCTTCGCCGCTGTCTGTCGGCTCCCCTCTCCCTGCCGTGCGCGCGCGTGGCCCTTGTGTAGAAAGGCTGACTAACGTCAGCCAACTAAACATCCGCACGCTCCCGGCACTATAGAACGTGCCTTAGCCCAGCGGTGCGCAAACTGTGGGGCGCGCCCCCCCTGACTGCCGACGGGGGGCGCGGGGTTTACAGAGGCCCCGCGCGCTTCCCGAAGGCACTTAAATTAAGTGCCGGGGGAGCTGCAGAGCCTCTGTAAACCATACTTACCCGTGGCTCCGGCGGTTTCCTCCCGGCGTCAAAATGACGCTGCGAGGTTATGTGACGTCACGTTGCTATGGGCCGTAGCGAGGGTAAGTTGGGGTTGGGGGGGGCGCGGGAGTGAGGGGACAGCCGGCAGGGGGGCGCAGGGAAAAAAGTTTGCGCCCCCCTGCCTTAGCCTGTGCCATCTCCTTATGAGTGGTGTACAACACTATTGTAAGTTTACCAATACCCCTTCTCTCTGTGTTTATCTTTCCCATGTACATCTGGTTGGGTTGAGTACACGCGCTGGAGGACTTTCCTTTTTTCACATAAGCTACTTTTGGAGGAGTTGGAATACCTCCTTGGACTCTAGCAGCAGGACTCAGTGGACACTGTAATATCGTTTGTATTATCAGTATTACACCTTGGTCTTTGTTTGGCGGTACTATTTTTCTGATTTTTACCCCTAAGAACTGGATGAAAAGGGAAATATGAATGCAACTGGTGCAGGTTTCTTTTTACCAGATACGCGAGTTTGTCCCTTCAACCTGGCGCTGAATGCATATTGGTGCAAGAAACCAAAACAGACGCTTGTTATCTTCACGCATCACTCCATCGGTGTAAGGAAACCAATGGCATTGTGACTTTCCGTGTGAGTTTAGTGAGGGTTGCACAGCACCTATGATTGTTCTGTGAGGTGATATGATACAATACTAAAGAGGAAGGGGTCTGTTTACTACAGTCTCCCAGCTGCAAAAGAAGAGCAAAACCAGTGCAAAAAACAGAGCCATATTCATCCAAGTAAAGGAATCCCATTGAAAGCAATGGAAGGTTTTCCCTTTAATACAATGTGGTGCAATTCTTCTGCACGGACTTTGCTCCACTTGCGCAGTCGGGAGACATCTATACAATAATTCTACGTTTTCCGTTTGTTTGTATGTCAGAAGCATCGGAGTGAGTGAGGGGGGGAAGAAAACAGAGTAAGTGTGGGGGAAAGAAAACGGAGTAAGTGGGGGGGAGAAACGGAGTGAGTGGGGGGAGAAAACACAGTGAGTGGGAGAAAACAAAGTGAGTGGGGGGGAGAAAACAAAGTGAGTGGGGGGAGGAGAAAACGAAGTGAGTGGGGGGAGGAGAAAACGAAGTGAGTGGGGGGGGAAACGAAGTGAGTGGGGGGGGAGAAAACGAAGTGAGTGGGGGGAGAAAACAGAGTGACTGGAGGGGGGAGAAAACTGAGTGATTGGAGGGGGGAGAAAACGGAGTGAGTGGAGGGGGAGAAAACAGTGAGTGAGGGGGGAGAAAACAGAATGAGTGAGGGGAGAGAACACAGAGTGAGTGAGGGGGGAGAACAGGGAGTGAGTGAGGGGGGAGAATACAGAGTGATTGAGGGGGAGAAAACAGAGTGAATGAGGGGGAGAAAACAGAATGAGTGAGGGGGAGAACACGGAGTGAGTGAGGGGGGAGAACACGGAGTGAGTGAGGGGGGGAAACGGTGTGAGGGGGGGAAACGGAGTGAGGGGGAAACGGAGAGAGTAGAGGGGGGAGAAAACAGAGTGAGTGACAGGAGAAAACAGAGTGAGTGAGGGGGGAGAAAACGGAGTGAGCGAGGGGGGAGAAAACTGAGTGAGTGAGGTGGGAGAAAACGTAGTGAGTGAGGGGGGAGAAAACAGAGTGAGTGAGGGGGGAGAAAACG
>WSYH01002149.1:8317-95052 GCA_036426205.1 Ascaphus truei | reverse complement strand
GGACACACACAGGGGAGAGACCGCATGTATGTGGGGAATGTGGGAAGGGATTTAGTCATTTATCCAGCCTGAACACACACAAGAGGATACACACAGGGGAGAGACCGCATGTTTGTGGGGAGTGTGGGAAGAGATTTTGTGAGTTATCCCACCTGAACATACACAAGAGGACACACACAGGGGAGAGACCGCATGTATGTGGGGAATGTGGGAAGGACACACACAGGGGAGAGACCGCATGTATGTGGGGAATGTGGGAAGCGATTTAGTGTGTTATCCAGCCTAATCAGACACTGGAGGACACACACTGGGGAGAGACCACATGTATGTGGGGAATGTGGGAAGGGATTTAGTGTGGGGAGAGACCACATGTATGTGGGGAATGTGGGAAGGGATTTAGTGACTTATCCAGCCTGAACAAACACAATAGGACACACACAGGATAGAGACCCCATGTATGTGGGGAATGTGGGAAGGGATTTAGTGATTTATCCAGCCTGAGGAGACACACAGGGGAGAGACCTATCTCTAAAGCCAGGCATGATTAGGGATAACTAGCGACTAAGACGCTCACATATAAGTGCACACATGTATCTGTGTTACGCTGAATCACAATGAAAAGTGATTTTTGTTTATGGTGCATAGAACGAGCTTTTTAAAGGGGTAAAATGTTATGTAATATATATATAATGGAAATATTATTGTATGCTCATTTGCATGTCTTAGACATGTCTGCAACCCCGCCTTTCACCATTATCACCCAGCACACAGCGCTTCCACTGCAGCAAGGGATTCTGGGAAATTACATGCAAATGGACACATAGTGCCACCTTTTGCTTCAAAACCATTAACATGGTTCCCTATAGGCTTAAGTTTGCTGCATGGTCACAGCTTTGAGCACAGCCAGGGTTAAGATGCATAGCCAGTAAACACACCCATGGACAGCTGTTTCGACCTTAATTGGTCTCATCAGTGTGGGGTTAGTTACACTGGCTATGCAAAATTGAAGCAGGATAGGTTTTATCATACTTAGTTAAGTTATGGTGGGTAAAAAAAGTGACAAAAACCCTCCACAGCAAAGCAAATAACAAATGGAAATATTACTGTATGCTCATTTGCATGTCTTAGTCAGGTCTGCAACCCCACCTTTCACCATTATCACCCAGCACACAGCACTTCCACTGCATCAAGGGATTCTGGGAAATGACATGCAAATTAGCACACTGTTACACTTTTTGCTTCAAAACCATTTTAAACATGGTTCCCTTTAGGCTTAAGCTTGCTGCATGTTCACAGCTATATATATATATATATATATAATATACTACATTATACACAAACACAAAAAGAAACGCGCGATCCTTAGCTTCAAATGTCAAAAAAACTATACACTCTTATGTCTTCCCTCAAAAATCCAACCAAATGCTAACACCCCATAAACAAAATAAAAACAACGTTTAACTGAGGTATACTCATAGCAACCGAGCAATGATAACAAACAAGCTACTCTGCCGACTCTCACTCCGTGTCTTTCACCGCATGGATTCGTGCAGGGGAGTCTCCACGGGATCTCCGGAAGCGAACCACTGTGGTTAGATAGTCCTCCGAAAAAGACTGGGTGTGACTAGATCCGGGTCAACTGTTTTTGTAACCGTGTCTGAGCTGAAAATTGTAGCTTATACGTTTGTGTAAGTCCAGGATGCAAAAGGTGAGCACCCACATAAGCACAAACACGACATACACCCGTTGTGCGTCCTTGGACTTACAAAACGTTATAAGCTACAATTTTCAGCTCAGACACGGTACCACAGTTGTACCCGCAACTAGTCACACGTCCAGTCTTGTTTCCGAGGACTATCTGAACCACAGGTTGCTTCCTGAGTTCCTGCTGAGACGGAGACCAGTGGAGCACTGCAATCCATGCGGTGAAGACACGGAGTGAGGCTGATAGCTGATATCCTCGTCGGTGCATGAGTATACTCATCAAAACGCTGTTTTATTTCTGTTGTTGTGAGGTTAGCATTTTGTTGGATTTTTGGATAGAATAAATGTATTTTTTTGAACATATGCCGTAGGATGGGAGCTTTCTATTTTGTGTTTTTTGTCAGAGGTTGGACTTGAGTCGTTGGTTCCCTATGAAGGCAGCATGTTCCTGTTTGCAGCAAGATCTTACTACGGATCACATCTAATGGACTTTGTTTTGTTTCATAATTGTTATCCAATAACGTTGGTTTTTTTAATTATTATTATCCCTTTTCATCATGCTTGTTGTATATGGGTGGTTCTGTTACACTATTCAGCTTATCTAGACCAGCAACATTAGACATACATATATATATATTCTTTTTAAATTATTTTTATATTGTATCTGTTTTTGTATATTATCGGTTTGATAATTAGTATATTCACTATATTTGGGTTATAATTTTTAGTTATATCTGTATACATTTAGCTGGGGATCGGTTCACACTTTAAGGCGCAGTCTTGTTTGTTTTATATATAACTTAAATGTAGGTTATTTGTATCATTCTTATTGTTGTTTTATTTAAAGAAAAATTTCTTAATGTTTTATGTTTTCATGCTGTTGGTTCTAATAAAATGTCTTTCCCATTATGCTAAGCTGCTGTAGTCTCATTTAGCTGTCAATCCGAATAGTTTTGCCGCTAACAATTGCCCCCGGCATTAGGCCGTCAGACAGACTCTCACCACCACCGCCGGCTTCTAATGTAAGTGTTATTCTCTGTTTTTGGGAAGGGGGGTTTAGGTAAGGGTTAGGGGTTGGGGGTGTTTAGGGTAAGAGGATCTTAGGATATACGGTATAGTTTGTCCTAGCAATTAAATCAAATATGTCTAAGGTACTTACATATTACAAACATCACGCTGGCAAAATTAGCTGATCCACGCTGGAGCGCTGAGGGGTGATCACCAACTCTCCACGCATGGCACGGTTGCCTGCGTTTTTGCAAAGCATGAGGGGCGGGGGCATGGATTGGGTCTATTTCTGTGTGTGTTTGTGTGGCTGTGTGTGTGTGTGCGCGCGTGTGTGCATTGACTGCTGCTGAGCGTGCTTCAGTCAACTTTGTTTGTCTCTCACGCAGCCAAGATTGGAGAGCGTCCACCCCCACAGGGTTGGCACCGCTGCATTCAATCAGTAACACCCCATTTACCCTCCTCTCTGTCCTCCTCTATCTCTGTTCTTCCTCTCCCTGTCTCTCTCCCCCCTCTGTCTCGCTCCCCCTCGGTCCTCTCCCCCCCTCTCTCTCTCCTCCCCTCTGTCTCTCTCCCCCCCCTCTGTAGCTCCTCCCCCCCCACTCTGTCTCGCTCCCCCCCCTCTTTCTCTCTCCCCCCCTGTCTTCTCTCCGTCGCTCTACCCACCCTCTGTCTCCTCCCCCCCTTGTCTCTCTCCCCCCCCCCCTTCTGTCTCTCATCGCCCGAGGCCACCACTTTCTCTGCCCCCCCTCTGCTCTCCTCCCCCCCTTCTGTCTCTCTCCCCCCTCTGTCTCTCTCTCTCCCTCCTCTGTATCCTCCTCCCCCCCTGTTCTCTCCCCGCCCTCTTGTAGTCTCTCTCCCCCTCTGTCTCTCTCCCCCCCTCTGTCTCTCTCCCCCCGTCTCTGTCTCTCTCCCAGTCTCACTCTCTGTCTCACTCTCTGTCTCACTCTCTGTCTCACTCTCTGTCTCACTCTCTGTCTCACTCTCTGTCTCACTCTCTGTCTCACTCTCTGTCTCTCACTCTGTCTCTCACTCTGTCTCACTCTCTCTCTGTCTGTCTCTGTCTGTCTCTCTCTCTCTCTCTGTCTCTCTCTCTCTCTTATCTTAACTGCCCTATTCTTACACCAAAATAACCTATACTGCTTTCTTCCAGATCTGACTCAAGTTTCACACGGGAGACCTTGGAAGACAGGTAGGGAACACCTCCCCTCCAGTATAGTACCTTGAGGGATTGCGGATCAGGTAAGATCCCAGAAGGGATTGCTGCTTTAGATATTGATCTCTGAGGAAGTAGCTCTGTTGCTACGAAACGCGTATGACTGTCACTCTTTTATATATTTTTTCATAGCCTGTGATCCTTCGGTAGAACCTAGTGTGTCTCTGCACCGCGTCTGACGCTCTGTATACACGACGCTCCGTGGAGGAGACTGCGCGACTAGCAGTGACGTCATTGACTGGTGCACTGTATACCAAATCTCTACTGGAGTCCTGCATAGCGCTGTGGTATACAGAGTATCACATATGGACATTTCGAACTAGTCATCATTGGTATGTGACTGTTCCACTATAAGGACTTTCAATCTACCTCTGACATACATCTGATCGGTCAAATACCATCCTGTTTGAGGGGGCGCCAGCTGTGAGACGGATTTCTGTTGCCAGGATTGAGAGGGGCCACCGCCACTGATGAGCCGTGACGACTCCTTGCTACCATCGCCACTACCTGCTGATTGGTAACCTCTGTGTTTATCACAGTCAATGCTTTTACCCTACTTATCTGATGTACGCAGATTACTTATTTTTTACTGATAGAATGTATCTTTATGTACCTCACCATGTGCGTTTTGCGCTGTTTTCTTGTTTGTTTCCCTAGTGCTTAGAGTGTGAGACTCTAATTGATACGGCTGCAGAAGCTTGTCTATTCACCTGTTACGGTTTTGTATTTATTATATATGAACTATTTCCCTTTACTGGGTATCTGGGTATACACAACTGGTTGATTCAAATCAATTTATGTGTCATATCACTGTGAAGATTTATTAGTTGCACACTTACAATCACTTTGTCTGTCCTCCAGTATAGTACCTTGAGGGATTGCGGATCAGGTAAGATCCCAGGCAGGATTGCTGCTTTAGATATTTTGAAGAGGGGGCATCCAGACACTGGTTAATACGTTCAGAAGTCATTCACATCTGGGTTTTTTTTCCTGATTAGTGGGGTCAACACACACCACACACACACACACCTAATTGTAGTACTGTACAGTATAAGTGTAATACAATAAATAAACTGTTATGTATGTAGCCCCGGTAACAAATGGGGGCTATATATCTTTCTTCTACTGGTGTAAGTCCTGCAAAGGGCAGGCCGCCAATAGTTATCATGGGTTTTCTCTGCTTCAATCACGACACGTGATTGGTGGAGGTAGGTCCCTCACTCTGTGTGCAGGCATGAGACACAGGGGAGGGCCTGCTGACATCATGAGGGGTGGGGCTGGCTAACCTTAGTACTGCCTGTTCCTGTAAGTGGCAAGTTAGTTCTGTTCTGTCCTGGGAGCTGGAGGAGTTGGAGTGCCTGACTGAACAGTCATGATTAGAGTGAGACCTGTGCTAGGAGGAGAAACTCAGGGCCAGTCTGAGTAGAGCGGATAGCACTATAGGCAGTGGGCCAATGCCCCTCACCCTGCTCAGGGGGTGAGGGGGGGTGGATCTTGCCTCACCCAGAGGAAATTCCCTTGGGGTGGGTGTCGGGGTATTGGAGCCCCATACAGCCCATCCAGCAGGGGTACAACCTGGAGGAGAAGGAGTGGAGGAAAAGACCCTGTGTACATTTGGAAGCACTGCTGTGTATGACCTGCTGTGTACTACTACAGAAAGAATAAAGAGACATTGTTAAAAGCAGCAAAGACTGTGTGTGAGACTAAGATCTCTCGCCCTGGGACCAGGGCTTCTCTGGGAGGATCTTAACCTATTCCCTAGTTCTCGCCAGAGATGGAGGCGCTGCACCGTTGCTAGAGAAGATGGAGGCATATACCCCAGAAGCCTGTCCCTGTTATCCCCAATACCACTGCGGGAGACTCAGCCCTCCTGTTCCTCACAGGTATGCACCACCATAGTACATGTAGCCAGCACTCAATACACCCTAGAGGTCCAGTCTGCGACAGGGGGGGGGAATATGGGTTATATTTGGAGACGCTGCTGAGATCCAGAACAGGACAGGCTTTCAGCGAAGCAGAGCGGGAAAAGTGAAGTGCACCTTCCAGGCAAGTACTGGAGAGAGTAGGGCATTTATGAATACCAGCGGTAGTCAGGGGAGCATGGATTCCCGCACAGTATGCCCAGGGTTCCATAAGAGGGTGTTGTAAGATGGGTGTGAGGCTATAGCTGTCTTAGTCCCTTGAGGCAGGTAGTGTGAGGCAACTGGGGGGGGTTAGCCTGTTAACTTGTCCAGGCACCATGGCCCAGGGCCCGCACTATGAGTGGCCAAAAGTAGGAGACGCCCGTACCCTAGGGAGATGCCCGGGTACACTAGCCAGCACCCACATAAAACACACCAGAGAGTACTTGTAGTGACCGTCAGCGAGTGCGGTGCACAGACAAAGAGTTCTGCCTAGCCTGGGGTATGCCACATCATATCAGTGGGCAAAACAGTCAGAAAGAGCATGCAGAGAGCAGTCCGCGAGCAGTGTGAGAGCAGTTAGTGTCTAGGAACGAGTTGTGCACTAGACACTGAGAATAGTGAAATCATACATTTGGAGGGCTCATCAAAGATGGCGGCCGTCACTACATGTGCTCCGCGGAGCAAGCAAGAGTTAAAAATGGCGATAGCAGTGCCATCCACGGCCCAGCAGCTAGCAGCCGTCCCAAAATGGCGACTCCCGCCAATCCTGGATCACGCACGTGAAGCATGCAAGGAGACTGTCCGAGAAATGTGGAGAGAGATGTGCAGGGGTTTGGCGCCAAACCCAGATCCCCTGCAAAAGGAGCGGCGCGTAAGCCAAAAGCCCACCCACCTGTGCTGTGACTGGTCGACAGACAAAGCCATGTCACACTGAGAGAAGTGCCCCTCCTCTTGTTTCCACCAGAGGGAGGGGGCACTGCAAGAGCCAATCAGAAGCGTCCACTCCAGCGAAGGGAGGGACAGGAAGTGAGAGCGAGGAACTTCACTTCTGTCTGGCATTCGAAGAGCAAGGAGCTGAATTATTGAACTGTTCAACCCCTGCGTGCATAATGTCGGAGCTAAGCACAACTATCTTCCAACTCCCAGGAGGCTTCCTGGTGGTGGAGATCGAGGGCCGAGAGTATCTCTGGTGCCTGTGTGCCCACTGCAGGACGCCCGGACCGGCCGCAAGCACCAAAGCATGATGCCCTCAATGTGGCACGTACTACCTATGGCCTAACGAACCATGGCCCATACTAAAGACCCCTCCGGGTGCCTCTCCGGGAACCCTAATGGAGGTGGCGGAGACAACAGACGAGGCTGCCCTAGTTCCCTGCCTCACCCCTGCAGTGGGAACCAAGGCCCAGCCAACTACAGAGCCGAGAGAAACTTCGGCGGAGAAGAGTGCGACCGCAGTGGAGGTACCGGAGCGGGCCCATTTTCGTACCACTACCCAATGGCGGTGCCGCAAAAGACCCAGGTGACTCCCTAGTGGAGAATCCGACCAAGTCATCTTCGGAGGAAGAAGATGGCGTCCCATCGGTGGCGATGCGCCTACCGGCGAACCACCCCAGCTGTAAGAAAGATGGCGGTCCACTTACTGGAGAGAGGGAGCAGACGAGTCCGGACACCCACCGACGGCGAGCGCTGGTGCGGCCTGAGGCCCGTAGAAGTCCCACGGCCGTGGTGATCCCAGTGCGGCGGAGACGGGATCCGAGACGGCTCCGGAGGAACCAAAGGTCATCAGCCGGCAGCGGAGCGGTAAGGAGACTCCACCACCCCCTTACTCCCACCAGGCTAAGAAGGAACCTGCAGAGGACGAGAGAGAGAGGCTTGCGGCCTACCTGCCCGTACGCGGACCCGATGATCCACCACCGCCCCTTCCGGTCCTCAACGCACTTCCGGTGCGTGACCACGGAGCGGATGGAGATTCCGCGGGCGCCAACGATGACGTCACTTCTGGTTCTGGCTGGCATGGAGGCCCGGTGGCCCAAGGAGACGCCTTGGCGGCTACACTTGCCAACCTTGACCGCCACGGCGTTCACAGAGGAACATGAAGCACGTTGGAGAGGGCAAACAAGAAAGTGCCCACTGGTCGCGGTATTACCCGCTTGCTGGACATTGATTCGGACATTGCTGTTGTCCCAGCCCCAACCCCTAGCGCCATTGCCCCGGCCCCGTCACGAGTTATGACACCCGGGACCTAGCGGGGATAAGTTAAGCAAATACCCCAAATATTCCAAAGATTTGAGGGATTGGGAATTGAGTGACGAAGGGTCTGATGGGGTGATACCATATGCTAATGTGATACGTGTGCCTAACCCTGTACCTTTTTCTCCTGCGTCTAGAGGGAGGGCCCGAGGGTCCCATACTCCTGCAGAGACAGGGCCTGTAAGCCAAGTGGTTCATAAGATGAACTCCACCATCTACATCAATGCAAAAGGTAGACGCAGTTGCTCGCACTCTACAGAGGCGATCACGTCCGGTGTCTCATCCCAAGCTGAGTCCGAGATAGATACTGCTAGCCCCTTATCAGAGTATGAGCACCGTGACAAGTGGTGGGCACCCCTGTTCACTGGGTACCACAAAGGTATGGACCGCACCAGGTTCCTGTTAATTAGGAGCAACATAGTCGACCACTGGTGGGCGGTAGGTGCCTATACACCCCAGGAGGTGGCGGATGAGTTAGAGCACAGATACCAAGAGAGAGAGAGCAGAAGATCATTCTTCCTAAGGGGCCTAGTATATTGTATGATGACATTGCTCCTGCAGAACCAGAGTTTTGGGTACTGCCAAGCAGGGCGGGCCACAGGAAGCTTTCCAAGTTGAGCCGGGCAGACAGAGCCATAGTGGCCAGGTATAGGCAGTCACACGGGTATGAGTTCCCTTATGTGCCTGAGCCCATAATGAGGGAGATAGAGGAGCACAGAGATAGCTGGCTCAGGGAGGTCGTGCAAGAGTACTTACAGACAAAGTTCGGTAAGGCGGGTTACCACAATGAAGACCGAATCAGTGAGGTGGTACGGGCCTGGAGTGTGGGGAGATGCATATACATGCACAGTGTGATATACCGGCCAGAGTCTGGGTCGGTACAGCCCTACTACATTATTGTAACTGATCACAATGGGCGGGAGGTACGGAAGCCTGACCCAAGACATTATTATTAGTTAGGTTCTCCACGTTGGGAGGTACCTCTGCATTATACACCATCTGGGTAGATGGTCTGAGTTGTCTGCGCTAATGAACTGTGTTTTGTTTCCCAGATGTTCATCTGCAAGATGGTGCGGCTAAAGTTAGGTCCAAGTGGGGACCATTGGATTCCACCAAAGGGAGAATGTAGCCCCGGTAAGAAATGGGGGCTATATATCTTTCTTCTTCTGGTGTAAGTCCTGCTAAGGGCAGGCCGCCAGTAGTTATCATGGGTTTTCTCTGCTTCAAGCCCTGCCGTGATTGGTGGAGGTAGGTCCCTTACTCTGTGTGCAGGCATGAGAGACAGGGGAGGGCCTGCTGACATCATGAGGGGTGGGGCTGGCTAAACTTAGTACTGCCTGTTCCTGTAAGTGGCAAGTTCTGTTCTGTCCTGGGAGCTGGAGGAGTTGGAGTGCCTGACTGAACAGTCATGATTAGAGTGAGACCTGTGCTAGGAGGAGAAACTCAGGCCCAGTCTGAGTAGAGCGAATAGCACTATAGGCGGTGAACCAATGCCCCTCACCCTGCTCAGGGGGTGAGGTGGGGATCTTGCCTCACTCAGATGAAATACCCTTGGGGTGGGTGTCGGGGTATTGGAGCCCCATACAGCCCATCCTGCAGGGGTACAACCTGGAGGAGAAGGAGTGGAGGAAAGACCCTGTGTAAATTTGGAAGCACTGCTGTGTATGACCTGCTGTGTACTACTACAGAAGGAATAAAGAGACATTGCTGCTTTTAACAAAGACTGTGTGTGAGACTAAGATCTGTCGCCCTGGGACCAGGGCTTCTCTGGGAGGATCTTAACCTATTCCCTAGGTCTCGCCAGAGATGGAAGCGCTGCACCGTTGCTAGAGAAGATGGAGGCATATACCCCAGAAGCCTGTCCGTTATCCCCAATACCACCGCGGGAGACTCAGGTCCTCCTGTTCCTCACAGGTATGCACCACCATGGTACATGTAGCCATCCCTCAATACACCCTAGAGGTCCAGTCTGTGACCGGGGGGGGCGGGGGAATATGGGTTACATGTACAAAACGAATCCTGTTATTAGTTCTTACTAGGAATTTATTCAATTCTTTTTTTAAGGGGCGGGGCTAGGTAGCGAGATTTTTTGGTTGGGCGATTACATTGTTTTGTGGGGGGAGGGCATAATTTCTGTTGGCGGCCCTGATGGGGGAGAAGGTATAGAGTGAATGGGAAGAGGTAGAATTAATAATACAGCATAAATGTTGACTAATAAATGTATTAGATAAATATCATTATAATATTCATTTTTAGTAATATCATTTGTGGTATTAATACATTTTTTTCTGTCCCGCTTTTTCATTTTCAAAATCTGGTCACCCTATTATTGCATAATCTGTGAGCTGTCATTATTGGTTCCTGTTCGGGGTTCTCTCATATAATTGGGATCCTGTGCAGGTGGAGGCGCTGCCACTTTATAGATTTGTTAACCCAGGCTCTCAGTAGCGGAGGCTCATCTCTGTGAGCCTACAGGTAACGCCAGCACCAGCAGTCCCTTCATGCTAGAGGGAAAAAGGGCTACATTTGGCATCTTAAGAGTGATGCATTTAAAGTGATCATTTTAAGTGACAATAATAGTTAGACTATAGTTATATATTTACTTTCTTCATGCAAGACCAATAACCTCAGCTGATATGACATGGATCTAATTGCATTCTCTTTACAGGTATGTCCCTGATCATCTGCAAGTCCTGTTTTAAAAGAATTATCCTCCTGGCTTGTACTATTAATTTCTCTTGGTATGTCCCTGATCATCTGCAAGTCCTGTTTTAAAAGAATTATCCTCCTGGCTTGTACTATTAATTTCTCTTGGTATGTTTGAATATCAAAAGGTGTTTATTTCCACCCCCCCCCCCCTCTTCTGTGTACTGTTAATTGACCAACTGGAACAAGCTGATTTATTGGGGTGGGGGGAGGGTCATGTGACTGCTTTAGATGTATAAAACAAATATCCCCCTGCATTGGCAGGATAGCATTGGCATCTTAAGAGTCATGCATTTAAAGTGACAATAATAGTTAGACTATAGTTTGATTAGAGGTGACTGGTGACTGCATCTTTCTGCAAACTCTTTTACTCAAGGCAACAAACGGTGAGCTTTTATGACCACACTATGATCCCATGCTTGTTAACCTGCATATTTTAACTCCCCACCCCTTTACTACTTATTTCACTGCAGCCTCTCCCAAAACTGACTGTACAAAACTCTGAAACCCTGAATTGACTCTAGCATTGCAATGCAGCAAAACATTTGACAAGGAACAGGCACACCCCTGCTGTTTAGTCTGCACACACTCACTTTGCTCACAACAGCTCCATGCAGCACTGCCTACCTCTGGCATAATGAACCTGCTATGTATTTTAACTTTTTTCTTTCTCCTGGCCTCATGGAGATGTTACTCCCTCTATCCACTATAAACTCCTCCTTCCTGGCCGACACCCAACATCACCATACACCCTGGACTACTCAAAAGCCTTGCACTATCTACTGAATGTTGGTGGAGAACTCTAAAAACCAGCACACCAACCACTGCTCACTCTAATGGCAAACACCACAAATTTACAACTTGCAAACAACTACCCAAATTTCTACTCATACTATTACTCTCTTTAGCAGGTGATATTGAACCTAACCCAGGTCCTCCCATTTCAACTCTGTCCCATGCCCCTGAGAATTCTACCTTTAAATTCCAAAAAGGGCTATTTGTCGCCCATATAAACATCCAGAGCCTGCTGCCCAAACTGGACGAATTAAGGGCATGGTGCCTTATGCATAAACCAAAAGTCATCGTTCTTACAGAAACATGGTTAACCCCTAAAACCCCTGATGCAAATATCGCCATTCAGGGATACTCCATTTTTAGGAGAGATAGGTCAAAGAGAGGAGGAGGGGTGTTATTTTATATTGCAGACACATTACAATTTACACTGTTAAATTGCCCCCCAAGCCCACCCTCTTTTGAAATTCTAGTTGGCAAAATCTACCTCCCCTTTTCTAAGCCCATGTTGCTCGCTGGCATCTACCGCCCCCCTAAAATCCCTGACTGATATCACCCAATTTCTTGGCTCCATTTCCTCTCAGAATGAGAAGAGTGAGCTGCTAGTTCTTGTGGATTTCAACTTCAATTGGCTTGACCCTAAAAACCACAAAATCCAGATACAACTCAAGTCACTTAACCTATCACAACTCATTTCCCAACCCACACGGACAAACCTGAAATCGCATAATCATTCTTTGCTAGACTGGATTCTCTCCTCAAACCCCAGCAGAATCCAATCCTCTGGCATCCTTCCTGATATTTTCAGTGACCATGCAATAGTGTACTGTGTAAGGAAAATTAAACCGCCCCATTCAAACCCTAAAGTTCTCCTCACTAGAACATTTAAAAACTTTAACCCACAACAGTTTCTGGATGACCTTACCAACTGCCCATGGCACAGAATCGATTTAATTCCCGACCCTGATTCTGCTCTCGACTATTTCCAATCAGAGTTCTTAAAACTCTGCGATACCCATGCTCCACTTCGCAAAATAAGGGTACGGGGCACCCATCTTCCATGGGTTACAACTGACCTTATTGCACTCTACCAGCTCAGGGATACCTTGTGGAAAAGCTACAAAGTAACTGGCACTACCAAGGATCTCAATCACTACAGATGCATGCGGAATATGTGCACAAGGCAAACAAGGCACGCAAAAGCACAATATTACTCTGACAATCTCCACCAAAATACATCAAACCCAGCTAACTTCTTGAAGGTTATCAACAATATATTCCAGCCTCCTAACCATCAACAACCAAGGGGATATTACTCTGACAAACCCCACTGACATTGCAAATGCATTCAATGATTACTTTGTGGGGTGTGCCACTAACTTATTAGCGAAACGCAGCCCAAACCACAAATCTGAATCTCATCCTGGGAGTACACACATAGCCCCACCCCCTCCCAACACTGCCCACAATTTTCAATTTGGCCCAGTATCTGAAGAGGAGATTACACAAGCGCTTCTCAAACTAAAACTAAGCAGCCAATGCGGACCTAACTTACTACAATCTAGTCGGTGGTTTGGGGTTTGAGTCCCAACAACAGTGCTCAATCCAATTCTGAACTGTTAATCAATAACAGGTTTAAGTCCACATATCATGGTAGTAGGAAACTGATATAGCTAGGAGATAGAGTATTGGACCCAGTGCTATTTGAATGCAGCAAAGACACTGAGTATAATGATAATAGTCCACGTGTCAGAGTAAATGAAGGGTTAACATACCATTGATGTGTAGGATTCTGTCATACCGGACCCTTGTGCTGCAGCACTGTTCCTGGTCATCAAATCTCCATGTGAAGGAGAAATACAATACTCACAGATAGCTGATTCCTTTGCTGCGTGCAGCACGCTCAATATTCAAGTAGAAGTAGAAATCCTAGGATTCCACTGGTGCACAGCCAAGTAGAGTAGGGGATCAGCAAGGTGTGGGTTAAAATATATATTTATTGATACAACATGGTATAGGGGACACGCACTCTGACGCGTTTCGGACCGGTATAGTCCTTAGTCATAGAGCTGATTCGCGCCATTCATCCCCACACTCTTAAAGAACATACTCCGCCCCCCTGCGTCATCGCGCTGCCTGATTTTGGCGCGAAAATCGCCGAAGTACAACCTGATTGGCTGCTACTCACAGTGAATGGGATAGCTTGCTGCCGTGGGTATGTATCGAGAGGAGGGGAATGACGCATGGTATACAGAGGGTTTAGCATCTATATCCCTTCCTGAGGGACTGTGTCGCACAATGTGCTGACTGGTTGTGGGCTATATTGAAGGTGTAAATCCCATCAGTCATGTATACAGTTTCTGGCAGTTTGTACTTAACCAGGCACGCTGTGTTAACAGTTGAATCACACATTCAGCTTGTACCTAGAGTGCACAGCCAACAGGCTAAACAGGTAAATAGAGGAGCAGCAAAGCTACTAATCACCGAAGGGGATATGTATTATGTGTCCTGACCGTGTAATCGGATGACAAGCTCCCCCCCCCCCCCTGTGTAAGGAAAATTAAACCGCCCCATTCAAACCCTAAAGTTCTCCACACTAGAACATTTAAAAACTTTAACCCACAACAGTTTCTGGATGACCTTACCAACTGCCCATGGCACAGAATCGATTTAATTCCCGAGCCTGATTCTGCTCTCGACTATTTCCAATCAGAGTTCTTAAAACTCTGCGATACCCATGCTCCACTACGCAAAATAAGGGTACGGGGCGCCCATCTTCCATGGGTTACAACTGACCTTATTGCACTCTACCAGCTCAGAGATACCTTGTGGAAAAGCTACAAAGTACAGTAACTGGCACTACCAAGGATCTCAATCACTACAGATGCATGCGGAATATGTGCACAAGGCAAACAAGGCACGCAAAAGCACAATATTACTCTGACAATCTCCACCAAAATACATCAAACCCAGCTAACTTCTTGAAGGTTGTCAACAATATATTCCAGCCTCCTAACCATCAACAACCAAGTGGATATTACTCTGACAAACCCCACTGACATTGCAAATGCATTCAATGATTACTTTGTGGGGTGTGCCACTAACTTATTAGCGAAACGCAGCCCAAACCACAAATCTGAATCTCATCCTGGGAGTACACACATAGCCCCACCCCCTCCCAACACTGCCCACAATTTTCAATTTGGCCCAGTATCTGAAGAGGAGATTACACAAGCGCTCCTCAAACTAAAACTAAGCAGCCAATGCGGACCTAACTTACTACAATCTAGTCGGTGGTTTGGGGTATGAGTCCCAACAACAGTGCTCAATCCAATTCTGAACTGTTAATCAATAACAGGTTTAATTCCACATATCATGGTAGTAGGAAACTGATATAGCTAGGAGATAGAGTATTGGACCCAGTGCTATTTGAATGCAGCAAAGACACTGAGTATAATGATAATAGTCCACGTGTCAGAGTAAATGAAGGGTTAACATACCATTGATGTGTAGGATTCTGTCATACCGGACCCTTGTGCTGCAGCACTGTTCCTGGTCATCAAATCTCCATGTGAAGGAGAAATACAATACTCACAGATAGCTGATTCCTTTGCTGCATGCAGCTCGCTCAATATTCAAGTAGAAGTAGAAATCCTAGGATTCCAGTGGTGCACAGCCAAGTAGAGTAGGGGACCAGCAAGGTGTGGGTTAAAATATATATTTATTGATACAACATGGTATAGGGGACACACACTCTGACGCGTTTCGGACCGGTATAGTCCTTAGTCATAGAGCTGATTCGCGCCATTCATCCCCACACTCTTAAAGAACATACTCCGCCCCCCTGCGTCATCGCGCTGCCTGATTTTGGCGCGAAAATCGCCGAAGTACAACCTGATTGGCTGCTACTCACAGTGAATGGGATAGCTTGCTGCCGTGGGTATGTATCGAGAGGAGGGGAATGACGCCAGCGCGTACACCCCTCAGCTGATACAGGGAGCGTCGTTGCTAAGTGCTGTACTCAAACAATAACATTGGGCCATCTATCCCAGTGTATAACACATTGCTATGTATTGCTATGCGAGCTAGCAAGGGGGAAACGGGGGGGGGGGGGGGGGGTGTGGACAAAAAGACATGTGGGGAGGAAAAAAGGATTAAAATTAGCATGATAAAACATGTTAAACTAAAAACATAGAAACATATAAAACATACAGAGACAATTAAACATTGTATAGCGAATCTAAAACTGAAATGGAGGTGACATATTCAGGTACAGGACAATAATTAATCTTCAATATTTCCATATAACCATATTCAATTAATATTCATGAGAACAATATAACGTATGTACTAATACATTTTTACTTATTGTAGTTAATAAAGAAACCTGTATTACACTTGTCTATAAACATTGTACAATGCACAATATGGGGAGACTCATATTAAGCCAAATTGTCTTGAGGATATTGATTGAGACAATTAGTATATCTGATAAGCGAACAAAATAACAGGTCTCAAACGCAAACTAATCATATATATCAAATAGATAATAGTGGACACTGGGTTTTATTCTAGCAGTGGTGTCTTTATATGGGATTTTGGGAATCCACTTATATTTTTGGTGACACTAACCCATTTAGAGAAAATATTATTTTCTATCGTCGCTTCATTGACGATTTATTATTTATTTGGAATGGGGACACCGACACTTTACACGCTTTCTTTGAGTATCTTGAGGCGAATACGTACAACTTGAAGTTTACACATTCATATAATGACTCACAGATTGACTATTTAGACCTACATTTGTATATAGATGTTGGGACAGGGTGTAGGGTTGAGATAACCCAAAAGAAATCCTATTTGCACTCCCTTCTACTATAAATGGCTGGGAAGAATTCAATCCCTGGGTAAAAAACCCCATACACCATATTGAAGATATATATAAAAACAGTTTATTTAACACATATGCAAAGACAACTATAAATATTAAAAGAAACAGGGAGTGGGTGCAGGGAGTGGGTAGAGTAATATAGTTATATATAGTGTGCTGTGATGAAACAGCTATAATAAATATATGTATAACCTGTCTGTCGTCTGCAACGGTACTAGCAGTATGTGTTCAATCATGCACGCTGTGTAAGACATATATAACACAGCACTACAAACACCAGTTAATACTAGTAGTATCATCAATGGTATACAGAGGGTTTAGCATCTATATCCCTTCCTGAGGGACTGTGTCGCACAATTGGCTCCCCCTTGAAGCCAAGAGAACTGACCTGGGGACTCTAGGTTTTTTTACCTTGCCAAATAAAATGGAAGATTGATTTTTGAATATTTTTCAATTCTGAGCCAGGGATGTGGACCGGGAGAGTCTGGAAGTAATATAATAATCTAGGGAGTATATTCATTTTGACCGAGATCATTCTCCCGATCCATGATATTTGATATCCCCCCCGGGGGGGGGGACAGTCTAGCTATGTTGTGTTGGTGACGTTTGTTTTCTATTTGTGTATCTGACTCTGTCGCGTGATCGCTGTATATGGTGTTTGTTCCTGCTAGACGCAGTCTTTGTGTATATGCTTCGGCGGGTGGCTTAGCAGTTCCTTTAGCCCGAGGCCATTGATGCTTATTTTTGCCTCTGCTTATCAGCCTTTCCCTCAGCCCATATATGATGCGTTAGTCTTAGGTCACCATTCCTTATGGCTAAGCGAGTGGGCGGGGTGACAACTTCAAACTTAATTGTCCCGACTCGGTGTCTCCTCTCTGTCAGGCCTCCCCNATTAGGCGACTCCCCAGGTCTGTGGGGCACCAGGCCGTGAGTATGGTTCGGAATATCGCCCCCCCAGGGGAAAGCCGGGGGCCACCAGGAGTGTGAGATGGGGGGGGTGTCGCTCTCCTCCCACAGAGATCCCCCGACCCCATCTCCCAGCCGCAAGGCCAGACCAAGGGTTTCCAGGCCGCCGTGCGGGCCACCCCGCTAAACAATCCATCCAGTGAGGTGTAGCCTCCGTGCGTCCGCCCCCCTCAACTCCCGCGCGTACCCCCCCCCCCCCAAACCCGTTCCTGGACACCGCAATCTCTGCAGGGATTTTTTAGGGATTACTCTATTCACGGTTGCCTGAGCATTTCGCCTCCCCGTTATTGGAGAGATCATAAGGCCGGAAGGTCCGGGGGCCAAAAGAAGCCGTAAAGCCGTAGTAGCCAACAAAGAGGCTGAACTTGGTGAGAAAGGAGAATAGATCTTGTCCCCCCATCTCCCGTACGATCGGATAGGCCTCGTCTCACTTGTTCAGGTAAGTGAAGTGGGTGTTGTGCATAAGCGGTTGTGAAATTTGAGAAGCGGGGTGCTGTTCCATCAGTCGCTGTCTCTCTCCTCTCCCGGATGGGTCGTTGTAGCATCTGCGCGCAGTGCTAGTCCTCTCCCCCGTGCTGTAATGGTGGGGCTTTGTGTCATTCTGGGGGATGGTGTCTTTGGATGTCTTGTAGAGGTGGGGTTGTGAGTTCTTCTACTTATCCTTGACCCCTCTTGTCCCGCCAGCACCTTTCGAGCTGGTGTTGGGGGCTTCTTCTTGGTCTGGGTTCCCTTCGTTTCTCCAGCTGGCCAGAGGGGAGGGTAGCAGGTAGTGCTTAGCAGAAGTCTCCATATCTTATTGATGTATTGAAGGTGAGAGCAATCTTTCCATGCGCTGCAAACCATCAGTCTAGAATGGAACAAGCCCTGTATACTTTATACTACCTGCTGTCCCGCTCAGAGTATGGTTTAGGGTCTTAGTTTCCTTGCGCGATTTCTACAGTTCTTTTGGATAGATCTGTGTAAAGTGTGTCAGTTGGTGTTTTCCTCAATGGTGATGATCTTTGGTTCGGGAACCTCCATTATTTTTTGCTTTTGCCGAAAAAAAAATTTATGAAGTCTGACTATGACGTATCTCCTCCGTTTTGATCCGTCTGATTAGGGCAGGCTGGAGCGGTGGAGCCCTTGTCCACGTTCAAGGTCCGCGGTGCTGATTCAGTCTCCACAATGGGAGGTGATAGAGAGGATCCAGGATGTAGAGTCTCGTTAATCGCATAGTCGCAAGGGAGTGTGGAGACGTCTGGACCTGAGGCTAGGCCGAAGCCAGGAGTGGGCAGGGGGAGATCTCTGATCTTATGTTTTGTCTGCGCATCTCCATCTAGAGTCGCGAGACGTTCTCTGATCTAAACGCTCAGCCCGCCCGATCGGAGCCGTAATTGATCTCGTTTACAGCTTAATTATTGGGCACTGTTGTGGAGGCCTCCATTGTGCCTTCCAGTACATCGCGTGACGCTCTTCACCTGGTCGTGCATGGTACCGTTTCATGCTTTAGCTAGCAGTTGACTGCTTGATCTGAGATCGCCTTTAGCGATTTGTGCAGGGTTCCATGCAGAGCATTTTTTCTGCCAGAAGCCTCTTCACTGTCCTCTCGGTGAGGTTGTGACGCCGCTGCCGGGCCATTTCGTGCTGGTTTTTTTTAATTCTATGTCGTTTTGGGGCAGTTTGTTTGGGGCCGAGAGATCTTGATCGCCGGTGGCCGCCATCTTGGTTTCTTTCCTGCCGCCCCCCTCTGAGGTTATTTGCGGGGAGAATACTTGGTTACCATAGCCTGTGTTTTGGGATTTTTGTTTTGTTAGCCATTTCCTCTAGTGTGCTGGGTCTGAGGGTAGGCTTTAGGAGGGGAATTTTCGGGGGAAAAGAGCCTCTAATTTGTTTTTTTAATTAGGGGGCTGAGTGAGCTCCTCTGCTATAACGTCCATCCCCGCGAGTGCTGGCCACGCCCTAATATTGTTTATGGGTTATGCATGTGCCATGTTGTACGCGGGAGGGACAAAACCCAGGGGGAACTGGGAGCGTGGCTGTGAGCTTTTCTGGCTCTCATGTTTGGACACTCATAAGTTGTGGCAGCCATTAGAGGGTGTTTTGGTTTTTGGGCGATTTTGCAGATGTGCTGCCAGGAAGTTTTGTGCCAGGGATTGGGGTGTGGACGTTGTTAAGGGCCGTGGAGTCTCGACGGCCAGACTCTGGCAGCTGTTAGAGTTGGCAACCCTCATTATTTTTGTATTTTTTTTTTTTGGGGTGGGGGGGGCGGGGGGGGTGGGGGGGGCTGTACCTTATGGCTCTGGGTGTGACGGGGGAGGTGTGAGGTCCACTTTGTAATTGGTATTTCTGACGGGCGGGCGGAGAGGGGGCACCCACGCAATCCTTATGCACTGTTTTTGTTTATACTGCTGTGCTCTAATGGCATGGGTTGTCTCTGGGAGCTTCTGTGCAGCAGGGCTCCGTTGTCCACCACAATGTCTATCCTCTCCTCTATACCCTTCCCCAGCTACCGCTGAGCCTGGTTTTGTTCTCATCCGACTGTCTGCGGTCCTCCCTCCGCCTGCCGGTTTCTCTGGCACGTTGCGGAGTATCAATCTAAGCTTCCGATCCGGCGGCCATCTGTTCCCTGCTCGTGGGGACGTAGTTGGGGAGCGCTGTGCGGCTGGCTGTTCTAGTTTCCACGTGGTTGGGAGCTCCTGGGGCCGACCGCAAGTAAGAGTCGAGTGATCCCGTCTGCGCGACAGCTCCGGCGCTAGGCCTGCGTGCCATTCCGATCTGCCAAGGTCTTGTTCAGTCGCGTGGCGCCCTATCTTGGATACTCTCGGTTGTTCAGGTCTCCCCGGAACTCCGTCTCTCCGAGTGTTGTTGCTTTGCTCGTTTGCGCCACGGGGCCCACGGGGTGTGGGTGAGTCGTCTCGCCCGCTGTGTGGCACTTTCTTCTTTCCGGTTTTTCCGTTCCTTCGCCTTTTTAGTTGTTGTTTACGGAGGTGTTTCTTCTGTTTTTAAACTGGAGCCGCACGGAGATCTCTGGGTGTGCTGCTTCCCAGTTCGGCTGATGCAACGCCCCCAAGTTGTTTTTTCTCTTTATTGTTCTTTAGCGCCGAATTCCGGCGGTTCTCGGCTGTCTGTGTTATGGCGCCCGATCCACATTGAGGCCTGCATGGCTCCTCGGCACCGTCTGCGAATGCGCAGCTAGGTTCTGGCAAGCGCTGCGCGGGGGTAAAGTAATTGGTGACCCCCTTGATCTGGGTAGCTTTTCCTTTTTAAGGCATCGGCACAGACGTTATTGTAGTTTTATGGGGGTGTTGATATTTTTTGGTGGCGGGGGGTGCGTAATGAGCGGGTTAGCGGCGAGGGTTTGGAAGCCCTTACAACCCGACCATGCTCTGAGATGTCACCGAAAAGTCCTCCCCGAATGAATTT
This sequence comes from Ascaphus truei, assembly GCA_036426205.1. Taxonomy (NCBI): domain Eukaryota; kingdom Metazoa; phylum Chordata; class Amphibia; order Anura; family Ascaphidae; genus Ascaphus; species Ascaphus truei. The sequence goes on along the minus strand of WSYH01002149.1, from coordinate 74,213 downwards.
TATTGAATAAAAGTCATTTATTGAATGGTTGTCGGGTTTTTTCTGAAGTTATGGGGACAGGGGGGGGGAAGAGGGGCGAAAGGTCAAAGCTCTCCGGTCCAGCACCCTCCCCCACTCGCAACTGCTGAGGGACGGCTCTTTGGGGATGAAGGCGGAGACTCGTGGGGACCTGCGCCGCACACCTGCCGCAGAGGTCAGGCCCAGCTGACCAAGGGAGTTTGCAGGGGGGGGGGGGGATGCAGAGATCTGCTTGCGGTTATTTACCCATAGGTTTTTGGCCAAACCCCTCCCATGAGCTGGTAGAGGGGAGGGGGAGGAGAGGGGGTCGGATTATTGCTGCTGCTGTGGCCCCGATTCCCCCCTAACCTTTCGGGCCATAGAGCGCGCGCAGGGGCAAGATGGGCCGCCTGCCTTCTACAGCCCAACGTGGCAGCTTCCTTACATAGCATCGGTGGATAGGGGCCTCTCGCTGCTGCCGGTGCTCCCGCAGCACCCGCCGGGGACCCCAAACCAGCTGCGCAGACCTCCCGCGCACGGGGCAGGGCTGGATGCATCGAAAGGATTACCCGGTGGGGAAGATTCTCCTGCGTTGGCCTCGCCTCACTCCTGAGGGGATCGTCTGGGGTCTCCGGTTTGCTATTACGCACATCCGCACTCGCTAGCTCGCCAATCCCGAGCACCGGTGGAGAGGTAAGTGTTGTGGCATGTTGGCCTCGGGGGGTGGAAGAACGGCGCCACGGGTATTTGGCCTGCCTCCGCTTCTTCCGCTCTCCTACGACTAGAGGTGGCCATTTTGTTCACGGCTATAATAGCCTGCGCACCTTCTGCTGAAGCCGGCCGGTCTACTGCTGGATGCAGTCCACTCTAAACGGCTTGACATGCCGCTCTCCAACCCCAGAGGCAGCACAGCTTACCCCAATTCCTGCACAGGCTGCTGTGGGGTTGCTCTCTCCACTCTGCTTCGTTTTTAAGCAAGCGCAGCGGACCACTTTAGGATTTTGGCGGCTGCCCAGGGAGCCTCTGAAAGGGAACGTTGTTTTGGTTATGGGCTCTACTTTGTTGGGTTTTCAGCCCAATATGTAGCCATGCACGTTTAAAGGGGGTTTACCCAGTAAGTATATTCAATCCTGGGGGAAAATATCTGTTGGACCCTTTCAACTGTATTGGGGATCTTTAGGACAGAGCTCCTTGACACACGTCTTCCCTGCTTCATGTTTTGCCATCCGACTTCATGACAGTTTTTACATTACTGGGTGAGTATGTTTGGGGCCTATCGAGTCAGCTGATGTATAAGTAGTAGTTAAAAGCAACAAGGCCTCTTTAGAGCCATGAAGGCCTTAATGTTAAAAATAAAATAAATACATATATTTAATTATAGTGGTAAAACTAAAGCCATTGATGTGTGTAAGAGGCCTTGTTGAAATCATTGTGAAAAGTTTCATACAGGTGAGTGAAAGTATTGCCTTGCATAATAATTATTGCCATAATTTTATACAAGTGTCCTAACATGGATATGTCATTTAACAAACCCCCCCAAGGCTGTTTGCTGACAACACTGGGATACAGAAATATATATTATATATATATATATATATATATAGAGATATATCTATTAGATTATATATAGAATATATATATAATATCTAGGTAATATTAATATTTATATGCAAATATAACTGTATGTCAGCTGCTGTCTTAGGCAGGTCTGCAACCCCGACTTTCCATCAACACCCGCAGCCATACAGCACGTCCACGCAGCAAGGGATTCTGGGAAATGATGCAAATGGCACACAGTGTCACTTTTTGCCTCCATAACCATTTTAAATGGTTCCCATAGGCTTAAGCGTGCTGCATGGTGTCAAAGCTTTGAGCACAGCCAGGGTTATCTTATATATATATATAATATATAGATTAAAATATATATATATCTCACCACACACTGAGTGGGTACATTTATCCCTAGACACTTAGAAATATTAATACACCACTAAACGATATGTTATTTTCTAACCACTACTAAACATGATGACTTGCCAACATTATGCATTAGGAAAGAAGCTGAAGGTAAGTATGTGTTACAGAGTTAATACTACAGAAATTCACTTTAAGCTGTATGGGTTAATAGATAGTTACTTAAAAGTTGGATGCCCAATAATATTGGCATGCAATGTATATGTACATTACCCAAACAAACACACATACATAAATGTGAACAGGTTAAGTGAAGCAGCTTCTATAAAATGGCAAACATGTGTAATGTTCTACCAGTAATCAACTGATGATTAATACATAAATATATGTAATAAATGAAGCATTAATTAAGACACTGAAAATTTCAAAACCTTCAGGTGTACAGGACATACTTGAACTGTTTGAAGCTCTGGAATTAATCAGTACATACAGTATCATTACATTCTCTGCATTAAACACCCACCAGGCCAAATAAAGATTTAGTGTGATGTAATCATTTGTATTGTTTATCCTTGAGACCGAGTCACAGGCCGCTTGTGGGGGTTGTGTTAGCTTTCCATTTGGCAAATACTTGCCCTTTAACTGTGCGCTTGGTAATGGCATTGGACAGTTCAGGGCGTGGTATGGGGCTGTGCATGTCTGTGACAACTCAGGGGCAGTGTGTGTGGGCTGTGAACTTCAGGGGCAGTGGGTGTTGGGCGTGACACTCAGGGGCAGTGGGGTGTGGGCTTAGAACACTTCAGGGCCACTGGGGGCGGTTTTGTTTGCAGTGGTGAACGAGTTGATTTTAACATGACGACTGATGGTGGAGACGTTTCCTGTTTGGTTGTTTAATCTTGTTCCAAAAAACTGGTATTAGTAATTGTTTGCCTAACTTCTTTTTGTGTATTCAGTAGTAGCGTGTACGTTCCGGATCTTGACCAGATGTAAGCGGTTTGGTTTTGGATGTGAAGGGACATGCTAGGAACTTGACAACCTACTGCTACGGTATCATCCAGAAACTGGGAATGAAGACACTGATGGACTAGGGAGGTAAAAACCCTGTCACATGTAAAGATCCATCTCAGATGGGGTTACAGTGGAATTGTTGTTCTCGTGCAGTAATTCTCAACTTGAAGAGCTTGGCGTAGATTCACCAACTATTGCTTGTAATGTCCTGTTACATTTGTATTTCTTTAGGACTTGATGAAGACTCTTTAGTTGATGACATTTGTGATATTGTCCTTTCCGCGGTGATATCATCCTTTCCTGCTGTGATATATCCTTTCCTGAATGTGAATCATCCTTTCAAGCACTGAACTCATTTCTGAAGTGTCGACCGATTTTTCAACCACGATTCGTTTTCAGAGCTGCAATAGTGAGTATGTGTCACGAGAAGGAGGATTGAATGCTGTGTTACTAGTGAGTGGAACATCTTCATGGTCACGTGATTGAATTTCGCCGTCATTGGCAACATCAGCTTCTACAAAATAACTGAAGACATTATGAACTGCCATGGAACTTTCAGTTGTTGGTCCTATAATGAGAGTTGTTCGCACAGTGTTTGTTAACACATAAAATGTTTCGCGACTAAGTTTCTGTTGGTGTCTAATTAAAATGTAGTTGAAGTAACAATATATGTTTCGACTCAGTGTGAAAAGAAGAATGAATGAAAGGTTGTTGAACCTTCACAATCATAGTGATAGTCACATCACACACAATCATGTTGTCATTACAAACTACATTTATGTGACAATAACTGATGTGAAGGTTATTCCATGTGAAAGGCAGTAGTTAAGCATGCAACATAACATCTAGAAATGTACACATTAGATGTCCTGCACCTCAACCACTCATCTTCCAGCCTTGACGAGGAGCTGGTGAGCCAGGTGATGAGACTTGTCGTGGGAGGTGACACATGAGATCCAGGAGCAACTATTAGAAGGAATAACATAAGATTTATTGACATGTGTACATAAATTAACAGAGTTTATGTATTGGAGTATTTATGGATAAATATCAACCATCACTTAATGAACTGAAAAGATTGTTTATGGCAAAGCTGTAATTACCCATTTTAACTACATGTACATGTGAGACTAATTCCACTTGTGTGTAAAAATACCATAGAAATACTATGTTTATGACGTAATGCTTTTGTACAAATAGTGTTCTATTGGACCAACAAGGCATATCGTTGTGTAGTAAGGATAACAATAATAATGTACATAAATACCATCACAGCAAAGTTGGACTCTGATTATAATTCAGTAGGTCATTTGGAATGGTAACTAAAGTTGTATGGATATGTGGAACATTTTTAATAGAAGCAGGTTGTGTGTGCCAATGTGGCGAAACTCACAACAATTGCAGTGTGTCCTCACAGATGCTACTGGTGTGATATGTGCCTTTCTATAAGGTTCAAAGAACTATGATGAACGAAGAGTTACGTTTAAGTTTCATACATAGTGGGCTGGTGGGTGTGAAAGTTTTATAGATTCACATTCAAATGAAGTGGACTTGTGCTGTAGCGCAGCTTCAAGAAGAAACTGTAAGTCCCTCCCCCAAGACGTCACAGAACCATGAGTTTGTTTTGTTTGGAGCAGCTGTAAGCGTTGTAAACGAAGTTGACCGTAAACATGCCCTGTGCTTCTGCTGGGTGTGCCCAACCCCACCCCCTGGGTTCTCTCTATGATGTGATTAACATTATTAATTTCAGGGGTTTCACACACTGGTACATGAGCGAAATAATACGAAGTGAGCTACATATGAACACAATTCAAGAACATGTGCTACATGTTCCTCATATGGTATCTGAATAAGACTTAAGCAAAAGGACGTTTTATTAAAAATTAACTAAATGTGTTACTGCCATTGATGTATGGTCGCCTTTGAATGCACTATCTGCCATGCAAGAGGTGATGAGGCAGTAGTTAGTTAGGAGTTAAGGAAGGTACTGTTTAGAGGTGTTACATAGAGATTACACACCAATTATGTATGTATATATAGATATATATAATATATATATATATATATATATATATATAATATATACCGTTTTGTTCGACAAACTAAACATTGCTCGACCCCCCGGGCGGAGTGGATTTAACCCCGGGCGGTAATATTGGTCCAAGAGCACAGTTTGGTACTAGGTGCGAGTAGATTTTGTGTGGGCGAGTTAGATTTTTTGGATTTGTCAACCACTGTATATATATATTATTACAAAAACAGTACATATACTGTATTGCGAATGTGCCTGTCTAAGACAGGTCTAAAACCCTGCGTATCCCATAATCGGCCAGGCATACAGGGTTTCCCACTGCAGCAAGGGATTGTGGGAAGACATGCAAATGAGCATCATGGCCACCTTTGCCACCTATATATTAATTGTTACTTTGTAGGACAAACTAGAATTAAAATATATATAGATACGATAGATATATAGATACTAGGGGAAGAGAGACATCTATACCTATAAGGTAGTATGCTATATGTGAAGAAGTAAAGTAGCAGCGGAAATCTTGATAAGGAACTGTACCTACGACACGCCTAGACAGTAACATTTGTAATCTGATGGAAATGGAGCAGAATAAATTCCGATAGCCATGTCCCCGGGCCAAACCATCCACGACGACGGGAGAAATTGTCCCAAATTTCTGCACTCCTTCCAATGGTGTTAATATGAGAGATGTGCTGGCGACCCCAACTCCAGTGCCAGAATCCACTGGCTTCTATTTTGTTTTTTTTCTTTAAGTTGACTTGATATCGTCAAATTCTTTTCGACAATTCTTCCGGTCCGACAATGATTTCCACACGCAGCACAGACCAATGTTATTTGGATTCCACATATCTGTTTTGCTGCTGAACTTGTCCGCCTTGAATACATACATCATATAGACGTTAATTATTATTATAAAAACGAACAGTTTCCTTAAACTGCTACCTGTTCCAAGAAATACCAAACATGCTTGATTTAGGTGTAATATGGTACAACCTGAACATTTACGTGTAAACCTACAAATGTAAGGAAGCTTGCATGAATTTGTAGAACTTGGGCCCAATTGGACGAATGAATTGTTATGGTCGTTATAAAGTCATGAGGCAAATATGTGTGTTGTAACAATTAGTTGAATTGAAGATATTATGGAATAAGATTTTGATATTAACCACACCTCACATGAACTAGGATAACATGGCTGTGAAGAATGAATGCAAAGATGGACTTACCTAGTAAATGGCCATACAGACAGTCTAGTGCTCAGAATCCCTATGTTTGTGACAAGAACTGTATTTTTACTGGTCAGTGAACGAGGATTACGTGGGTGCTAAAAGACGTTTATTCTGAATACGTGCGGAGGACCAGAGCTTGGCTGCTGCTGACTGGACTCTCCTTCTTCCAATGGAAAGACTCAAAAGCGCCCAGCAGCAACCACCCCACCACCAGACACCCCGCGAGCAACAGCAACGAGGCCACCAGCAGAACTGCACTCCCAGCAACAGGCACTCGCACTCCCAGCAAACACCACGTGCATATAGCAACACACCACACTCGCAGAAACAGCAATCCCCTGATCCCTACGTTCACTCAGATGGTACTCGCATGACTACCAATACCACTCACCACCAGATCACTCTTCCAACGCCTGCGGCCATACCTCTAGCACTCACAAAGAAACAGAAAAACAAATGTAAGCCAATCGACACTGAACACTTACAATAGAAAACAAGACAAAGATGTTGTAACACCAAACAACACAGGACAAAACTCTAACAATACACAACAACTCTCCAGTCAATATGAGATTTGTAAACGCCCAGTCGTGTGTCTCTCTCTCTCTCCTCACATCCCAAAACCACAGAGAATGAAAGAAACCAAACACGGGTGCCTTTAAATGGGCCCGCTCAATCCAAAACATGATTGATTCGGCGATTCAGCAAAAAGTTTAATTGGCGAACCTAAACAGCACCCCGCAGAACGCGATACAACCTTGGGTGATCGGCAAATTCATCGGCAGAGTGGGTCGCAAATGTTTTCGGCTTGATTCGGAATGGATTCGGCACTATTGCATACAGAGAGGGATCACCCAGAATCATGCCGATAAGGTACCCTTGTGATTGCACTTTTTCGCCCGCTCGTTACGGCATGAGCTCAGTGCTGGCAGTCAGTGTCTTTATTACTTGGCACACTAATTCTCCTTATTGTCAATAAAAAGATGAGGTGGAAAAGTAAATACTGCTTCTTGCCAATAACTCAAAAGGGGCCAAAACCCATACTAAAATTATTCATTATAAACATATAAACAAGTGTCACCTACTAAAAGGTTTAAAACGTTTACCCTTACAAGGTAGTGAACTATAGGTGTCATAAAGAATATCCAATGGTGTTTGTTATTATTGATACTAATGGAGGTAACAAGAGATTTGAAGTAACCTCTGTATAAGGCAGGCTATCATATGGACATGTAGGGGAAAGTTATTATACAATCTAACGCCCATAACAGTTTACCATATTTACCTTACCAAGATTTTGGGATATACTTGCTTGTGGAACTCCTTTAAGAACAAGTCTCTCCACAATTACACACAATAAATATTACAGACCCTACCTGTGCAACTATATAGTGTAGATATACAATTAGTAGGGTTAAAGGAACTAAAACACTCCAAATAGAAGATACCATTACTGTTTGTCCTAAATAGAATATTTGTGTTAGAGATATAAGATCTAGCTATAGGCTAGAATAAGGAGCTGCACTTTATGCTATTGGGAGAGCTATGAGACACCAATGATTAAAGTGTTTAATTAACAGTGAGCGTACTGTTATCTGTATAAGAACTCACCAATTGAGTCATTTGATCTTAGCGCCTTATACAGTGCCAATATTTTCTGAATTGCAACTAAGAAATAATTCCCGATTATAATAGGATAATGATATTCCCAGATTCCAATAGGATATAAACAGTTTTTTGCTGATGTAACAGCAGTTACAGGACATTACAACGGTTTAAGTACTTCACTTAAGTACACTCGCGAGTAAGGACATAGCGCCCAATAGACAAAACTGCAGCTCACGCATGCGCATGTCAGCACGGTCCTAAACAGCAATACCGGCTCCCTACCCTTACCGACGATGTGCGCAAGCGGGAGACCATTAGAGCCTGTTACACTGTGTTATTTACATCAGTGTCTGCAAGTATATGATGATTGCAGTAAGGAAGGCAGCGATAAGTGGGGGAAAAGGTAGTGCTTCCACTTTAAGTACATTTTCGCTTTTACATACAGGCTCCGGGTCCATTGCATACGTTTAATGCGGTGGTATGCCTGATTGGAACAAACCTATAGGTTAAAATATATAAAACATAATGCCTAATTCCCACATGCTTAATCCTTACGGGGATTTTAACACGTGTTTATTATTTTTTTCACAGAGTTAACATATATGAAATTTTTGATGTAATAAAAATTTTTTATTTTTGGAGTTTATTAATTTTTTCTTGATTTATTAGACCTATTTAGTCGGAGAGCGCATTTTACTAACTCTCAATACTTACCTTTATCCACCATACACTAGCTTAGAGTGCATGTAATTGGAGGGTCTTTTTGTTGATCCCGTGGGACCTTTACTGTCAAACTATGCATTTATAACATACCAGAAAAAAATTGTCTACAGTTATCTAGGGCCATTTTGTTTACGTTTTCTTTTACTAAAGACTTCACGGTTTTTCTATTAACGTAAAATAAAATAAGCATGTTAGGTGAAACGCGAAGGGATCCGTGCGTTTTTACCCTTGTCTATGTGACGACATAAAAATGAATTTTTTTATTGGGCCACATCGGATAGTGGTGTTTCTGCTTTGTCGGGCATGCTCCGCTTATGCAATTGCATTACTGGATCCTATTCAGCGGACTGCACACCCTGGAATTGAACGGATCAGATTGGGGCACGCAAAAGACAAGGTCGTATGTGGGGTGCTCTCATTACACGCAGTTTTTCTTCCCAGGGAGGTTGTTTATTAGGCATAACATGTGGGAATTCTGTAGATTTAACTAGGCGTTTCTACCTCCAAGACATAGTAAGGATTATGCAAGTTATACATTATGAGGGCACCCGGACTATAGGCTACTTAAAGTGTTTTTTTTCCTCTAAGAGTCATTTATTATCTGAGCCCATTAACATGGTTTTTAAAGTAAATAAAGCAGATTGCATACAAATAAAAAAACAAACAAATGCATAATCGGACCCTTTATAGTGCCGGGTCCGGTGGGACCAGAGTGGCAATACATAAGTGGGCTGATTGCCAGGATGCTGAACTGTGGGGGAGGAGGGCTCATACTTGAATTTCGATTGGGTTCGACAATCTGTGTGGAAGCAGTTGGTCCGAATCTGCCTCTAGAAAATGAGCAAGGCCAATGGAAGATCAGGTATGGATTGCCATACCCCATACTATTCCTGAAAGTCATTATGGACACTTTAAGGCATGATGGGCAAATCCAGTCCTCCAAGGCGCCACAAATAGGTCAATTTAAGGACATCCTGCTTGGCACAGGTGGCTATGTAACGAAAGCAGGGATATCTTAAAAACCTGACCTGTGGTGGCCCCTAGAGGACCGGTTTGTTGACCACACCTAGGTATAGATATGGCAAGAACAGCAGCCCTAGAAGAAACCATAAACTCTTATGTTATAAGGCATCGTGAGGACTAAAGTTGTGTGACTATATCTGTAATTTTTTTTGTTTGTACAATTTTGAAGTATGAAAGTTCTATGTTTTTCTTTACATTTCTCAAACTCTCGTCTTGGCTAATTGAAGTCATGACAATGGGCTAGATAGTAAGTAAAATGCTTAGAGCGGGGTCATATAAGTACATTAAGTAGCAAAACCAAGAAACAAATACCATATATTAGTAAACACAGGAATGATTGTGAATAAAGAATGACCAACACGACTGTTAATTATCTAAACACAGTAATTAGTAGATGGTTGTTGAAAAAAGCCATACGCCCCTCAAGTTCAACCTATGCCAAATTTAGATGTTGTTGGTATTACCCTGCTTGACCTGAGGGACTAGTACTTGTAGTACTATTCTTTGCAATGTGTTTCGTCCCTCCAGCAGTGTTTATACATATACACAAACACACGGTAAGGGAAGCTTAAAACGCAGTGGTGGGATCAGGTTCCAACCGGTTCGCGCAAAACTGTTCCTGGGAATTTCGCAGTTCTTGAAACCGTTGGATTAGCTGGTAGTAGATTTGCTTGTGTTCAGAGCAGGGGACTGCAGGGGAGGTGCGCCATCCTAGAGGTTTTCTGACGGAACTTCCAGTGGTCTGCAGCTTGAGCACTCCTAACCTGTGCTCTGCATCAAGAGTTCTCCGACGGGGGGGGCCCACTGCCGCTGCATGACCATCTCCCCCTGCCAATGTCCAGGCAGGTAGGAAGGAGGAGGGAAGGAGGAGATATGAGCGGGTATTTGTGTGAGAGGGGTGAGGGAGATGTGAGGATGATGAGGAGGGGCAGACGTGGGCAGATCTGATGATGAGGGGAATCAGAGAAGAGGAGGGGGGACTGGGGGAGATTGAAGAAGGGGACTGGGGGAGATCTGAAGAGGATACGGGCGATATGAAGCTGCATGAGGGGGGGGCGGCGCGCGGAAGATCTGATGATTTGGGGGGATGGGGAGATTGGGGATGATGACGAGAGGCTGGGGGAGATTGATGATGAGGGGGAGAGATGCTGATTTTTCACTAGGGAAAGGGCGCGGGTTAAGGTGAGAGAGAATGGTTGCTAAAATTCTGAATCCCTCAACTATTCCCGTCACTGTTCAGGTGACAATACTCCAGGCTGTCAGCTATGCTTAGGGTGTTGGGAATTTACACACCTGTGCAGGGACTGTTCTTTTAAATTTTAAAAAGTCAGGAAGTTGTCCCTGGCAGTGATTACGATTCTGCCAAAGAAAACAGGTTTATGTTTCTCAGAGGGATTGTCTGAGAAACAGTGGGCCCTCCACACCCGGCATTCGAAAGTAACAGAAGCAAGTTGCCCATAGGGATTCTACTGGGAACGCAGGGACTCCATTGCTTACAAAGGAAAAGAACAAGGCGGAAGTCGTCTCCCAGAGGATGTGGTTAAATGGAGGTTGGATTTGCCTCAAACTAAAGGAAGGACTTGAAACAGCGCTTCATGTTGCACTGTCCTTTAGTGCCTGAGAAGTATTTCCCTTGTTGGGAGACCAACGGGTGTGTTTTTCGTTGTATGTGGTGTGAGTCCCTTATGACCAACCAGGAGGCCTCCCTGTTACACAAAATTAACACTAACTATACTCTAGCACAGGGGTGCGCCAAAGTTACTGAGATGCACCCCCCCTCTCTAGGGCCCGGTGTCAATGACCCTGCACGTCATTTGATGTGCATTGCCAGGCGATGGGTCGCTGAAGAGAGCCAGCAGAGAGCAGGTAAGGGAGTTTTACAGAGCCTCACTACTACCCAGCATTTAATTGAAATGCATTGGGGAAGAGCGCAGGGCCTAACAACCTGCGCCTAGACAACCTTGTGCCACCAGTTTGCAACACCCTGCTCAATGAACATGAACAATATACTACCACGTAAACAAATCAGCATTTGAAAGTTTATCATCTTCTTTACAAACTAATTCACAAAACCACACTTGAACAACACTGCACACCACTGCACACACTGCAACACTGCACACACGGAAACAATGCACACATAGGGTTCGCCGGTGTCCGTATTGAACGACAGGCCATTGGGTTATTGGTTCTCAGTCCTGGCTAAAAATATGAGAGATAATCACGGAAATGGGATTAGAGCAGGGCTGCTGATGCTAGGGGGCTGGGCAGCTTCTGATTGGTTGCTGCTGTGGTAATTCAGGCCACTCAGGAGGTGGCAGGCAGCCTGGGGGGGGGGCCCAAGAGCGCAGGAAAAAAGCAATCAAGCAGAGAGGTGAGGCTGTGTTCTGTCGTGTTCTCAGTAGTGTCTGCCTATGTGGCGTGGTGTGTGTATCTCAGTGTGTGAGTGTCAATAGGTGTGTGTAATTAAACAATGTGATGTCGTTTGGTTATGGATCTTAGCATTTTTATGATACCACTCCCTTCAATCATAAACCCATCGGAAGATATCAAGATATTTTACTATGGTCCTAAATATTGCATTTGCAATATACATTTTAATTGCAGAGGAGTTGCAACCCATTAATTGGACTAATAAATTCAGAATTAGGAAAGCTTAATTCTACAACTCCATAAAACTAATATTTCAAACGTTCTTTAACGGGTGTTCCTTGCGATCGCAGTCCCCGTTACTGAACGCATTATCCACATCGAACAGGATTTATCAATGCTCACGCCGCGGATAAACATTGGAAGCCGCATCTAAACGGCGGTGGTGCGGGGCGGATTTTTGTTCCAGAAGTAAGAGAGGCCGCCTGTATCTCCTAAACGAAGCATCATATTTTTTTAAAATAAAAAAACAACTTTTGACAAGGGCAGGATGACGACAAAATTGTTAAATTTAAGTATAGAATACTGTAAAACATTATGGGAATCAGTGGTGGCATGCCACTCTAACATGCACGTTTCGCAAAAAAAAGGTTGTGAGAAAGGCTAGTTATTATGGGGTGAATAGCGGACATATTCATGAAATGGTGTGTAAATCATTTTTATCTGTAAAATCACAAGGAGCCGTCTCCATTCTAATTGCAGGAGCTTAGGAAGCCATAGGGAGGAACATGGCTCAAAACGTAGCGCACTTGGGAAGATATGATAATGAGAATGCAAAGTATATGTAAATGACTCACATCCAACAGTAAAAAGATTGCCATAAAGAACTAAATGGTAGTAGACATTAAATACTGTTTGGATACTGGGTGCGACGAGTGTTGGTAAAACCAGTACTGAATATATGCGGAATGGATTCAAACTGGTTCCCATCTTCAACTGAATTCCTGGGATGGATACAAAGAGCTAAAGTTCCATGGACTGAACTGGGTCTCAACACGTAGCTGTTACTTTATAGTGGTTAGCATGGGATTTTGCGGGCTGCTGGTCCTCCCTAACCATATAGGTTGTGGGCCTTCAACACCCAACAGCCCAATTGTTCTGACAGAAGGAGAGCAGGATTACCAGTGAGGACAGGCAGAAAGGAACATCACTATAACAGTAACACAGAGGAACGGGCTAATATATCAACGTTTTTTAATAAGGTTACATTCGGAAAGTGGTTAAACGTGAAAAAAAAACGGTCAGGTGGAAAGACGTGAAAATGCTAATTCAGTGCTGAACAGCAGCTACAGAAGCCGACATGCTCTAAAGCAGGGGTCCAAATCCAGTCCTCACCTTCTACCCCCCCACCCCGGGGGGGGCACAAACATGGTCAGGTTTTTCAGGATATCCCTTCTCAGCACAGGTGGCTCATCAGAGGCTCGTCAAAGGTGAGACTGAGCAACCATGCTGAAAAGCCAGGGACTGATTGCAGCACCTGTGCTGCAGCAGGATATCCTGAAAAACTGACCCATGGGGGGAGCCTGGAGGACTGGGCGTTGGGCCCCCATGTTCTAGAGATCTTACAACCTTCTCCATCTTTCCCCCAATCGTAACCCCTTACTGCCCAGGACCTGGCAACCTCTTAATACAGGGAATGCGCAAAACTGGGTGGGGGGTGGGAGGCGAGAACAGAGGCCTGCGCTCGTTCCCCACAACATTGAAAAAAAACTGCCAGGGGAGCACACAAGCCTCTGTGTGCGCTGACCTTCTCTCGGGGTCTTCTGGTGACTCGTCGCCCTCATGAAGACATTGAGTCAAATGACGCCAAAGAAAAGGTGTGGGGGTCATCTCTCCACCTGCTCTGAGGGAAGAAATCGCGTATTAGACTACTCACTCATTCACTATTGGTGCACCAGGGACCCTCTGATTAAGTAGAAAGTGGGGACAGGTGATCTTCAAGAAGGAGGAGGGGGGTACCAGCCTCCCAAACTTGATAATTTTGATACAGTAAAAAATGATACAGTCAAATATTTGTTTATTGACAGATATATTCTGCTTTAATGTAATACCAGTCGTCATAAGGGGGCAGAGGGCATGTGAATAGGAGAACAGAACCAATAAACTGCAGAGTTCTTCAAGAATCCATCTTGTTGGTTTGTACAGTGGTTTGAATTAATGGTTAATATTCAATATAAGAGAAGCAAACTAGCCTGCATGATATAATAGCCCAGTGTCAGGATTTCCGTTAGGCCCGGACTAGGGCGGCAAATGTGGGGGGGCGGCAAAAAAAGGTCCGTCAAATCTACTTTGCCGCGCTTCGGGGCATGATGGGAAGGCACTTAGCTAATGGCCCGCGCTACCCTACCTGCCGCCCCCTATTTTGAACAGCAGGGTCAAATGACGCGAGGACGACAGCATGGGACGTCGCATTGTGACGTACGCGGGCTATTAAACGTGACGTTGCAGCTGTCTAAAGTGCATGATTGTAGTGTACAAAAGGAGAAATGTAGGGATGTGTCTTTGTGCCACCTAGCTTTAAATTGGGGAAAAAACATCCCTGTCGATGAAGACAAGGGTAAAGTGAAGTGCGGGGCTCATGCGACCCCCGGCATTAATTTTAAATGCCTTGCGGGAAAAGAGCACAGCTCTGTAAACCCCCACCCGCCCCCCCCCTATCCTCCTCCTGAAAATCTGTGAGATCCAGTTTTGCAGATCCAGGCTTAATGGCCTATTGAGGGTGTTTCATTATTGTTTATATTATCTTTTATACAGGAACCTGTGACAGGGTGAATTAAGTTGCCTGGGTAATACCAGCTTTGAGAAAAGGCTGGTTTAATAAACCAGGTCACCGCTGCCTCCTTTAAGGCGGTCTTAAGAATCCCGGCTTCACCAATTTGTTCAGGGGTTTTTATGAATCATGAGGAGCAATCATGAAACGCTGGCAGGAAGAGCTTCTTACAGAAGGTCGTACATTGGGACAACTTATCCCTTGCTCGGAGTTCTATCCTGGACGTTACACGCCCTTTATGGGAAAAGGGCAAAACATGCTAAGGACTTACTTTTCCGTGTTGATCTATCCTTAGTTTTAAAAGCTCTATTATTTGGTGTTCCAGTTTTTGAAGCTGAATAAACAACCCTTTGAGATCCCCACGGTCGTCACGTGGTCCCTTTAAACACAAATTCCTATTTATATTATCAATTTCTAAGGGATTCCTCTCTTTAACAATAGTTAAAGTTGAAATTAAATAAATGGAAAAGGACCTTTAACCTGTGATTCAGTGCTACACACCTATGTGTTGAATTTGGCTGTGCTTATTGTATTTGTAATCAAGTATGTTATTTTTGTGAAGCGACTTGAAATATCTATATTAAAAAAGATATACAAAAGATAACATAAATAAATGATCTAAACCAGGGGAGCGCAATCTTTGTCCCTCCCACCCCCCCTTGCTTACCTGGTTTTGACGTCTGGGTACCTGACATACGTTTGCCATGGAAACACAACGCTCAAATGACCCACTGGTCATTTGAACGCGCTATTGCCAGGACGGTTGTCACCAGGAGGTCTGAAACAGAGGACTTGAAGCGCCACAGCATTCATTTAAATGCGTCGGGAAGCGATTGGGGCCTCTGAAACCCTGCGCCCCCTTGCAGCGAATCTCGCACCCCTGGGGGGTGTGCCCCCCACTTTGGGCACCCTTGCTTTTGGACCATCTCCAGTTTTCAACATCTTTACAGCCTCTCTCTTCCCGTCTGTAAACCTTCCTGCCATAGACAAGACAACTCGCTCCGCATGACGCCTCTAAGCAATTTAAATCACACCCATGGCACACAAGCTCCCTGCTACCTCCAAAACGTGACCATGCGCTGCGGTAATGTCACCGAAAGGAAATCGCGCTCTACCGCAGCTTCCTAACTACAATGCCTACTTCTCCCTACTTTATAGACACTGCCGCCCATGCCAAGAAAAACTCCATTTCTTCTCTCATACTAACTCAATGTCCGTAAACCCTCAATGCCTCTTTGCCCACCTTAATCCCTCATCTGCAAGCCACCCTTCGAAACTTAATTGTCCCGACTCGGTGTCTCCTCTCTGTCAGGCCTCCCCCGGCTGTGGGGCACCAGGCCGTGAGTATGGGTATCGCCCGAGGGGAAAGCGCGGGGGCCACCCAGGGAGGGGAGAGGGGGCGGGGGGTCCGCTCTCCTCTCCACAGAGATCCCCGACCCCATCTCCCAGCCGCAAGGCCAGACCAAGGGTCTTCCAGGCCGCGGGGCCGGGCCACCCGCTAACATCCAGCCAGTGAGGTGTAGCCTCCGTGCGTCGCCCCCCTCCAACTCGCCGCGCGCCCCCCCCCCCCCAACCCGTCCGGCACCGTCAATCTCTGCAGGGATTTTTTAGGGATTACTCACGGTTGCCGGAGCAGTTCGCCCCGGGTTCGGGAGATCATAAGGCCGGGAAGGTCCGGGGGCCAAAAGAAGCCGAAAGGCCGTAGGTAGCCAACAAGAGGACGGGGACTTGGTGAGAAAGAGGGAGAATGCTGGTCCCCCCATCTCCCGCCGATCGGAGCCTCGTCTCACTTTTCAGGTAAGTGAAGGGGGGGGGGTCCGCTCTCCTCTCCACAGAGATCCCCGACCCCATCTCCCAGCCACAAGGCCAGACCAAGGGTCTTCCAGGCCGCGGGGCCGGGCCACCCGCTAACATCCAGCCAGTGAGGTGTAGCCTCCGTGCGTCGCCCCCCTCCAACTCGCCGCGCGCCCCCCCCCCCCCAACCCGTCCGGCACCGTCAATCTCTGCAGGGATTTTTTAGGGATTACTCACGGTTGCCGGAGCAGTTCGCCCCGGGTTCGGGAGATCATAAGGCCGGGAAGGTCCGGGGGCCAAAAGAAGCCGAAAGGCCGTAGGTAGCCAACAAGAGGACGGGGACTTGGTGAGAAAGAGGGAGAATGCTGGTCCCTCCATCTCCCGCCGATCGGAGCCTCGTCTCACTTTTCAGGTAAGTGAAGTGGGTGTTGCAAGCGGTTGTGAAGATTTGAGAGCGGTGCTGTTCCCTCGTCTGCTGTCTCTCCTCTCCCGGTGGGTCGGTGTAGTCATCTCCGGCAGTGCTCGTCCTCTCCCCGCCGTGCTGGTAAGGTGGGGTCTTTGTGTCATTCTTGGGGATGGTGTCTTTGTATGTGCTGAGAGTGTGGGGTTGAGTTCTTCTACTTAATCCTCTGACCCCTCTGTCCCGCCAGCCTTTCCGAGGCTCTGGTTGGGGGCTCTTCTTGTCTGGGTCCTTCGTTTCTCCAGCTGGCAGGAGGGGTGAGGTTTAGTGCTTTAGCAAAGTGCTCCATATCTTCTTGATGTTTAATTGAGAGCATCTTTCCATTGCGCTGCACCATCAGTCTAAATGGGAAGCCCCATTTATACTTTACTCCGCTGTCCCGCAGTAGTATGGTTAGGGGTCTTAGTTCCTTGCGGCGATCTACAGTTCTTTTGGATAGATCGTTGTAAAGTTGCAGTTGGTTGTCCTCAAATGTGATGAGATCTTTGGTTCGGGCAACCTCCATTATTTTTTCTTTTGCCGAAAATTTATGAAGTCTGACTATGACGTCTCTCATCCTTTTTGGATCCTCTGATCTAGGGCCAAGGGAGCGGTGAGCCCTGTCCAGTTCAAGGTCCGTCTGATTCAAGTCTCCACATAGGGAGGTGAAGAGCTCCAGGAGGTAAGTCTTTAACTGTCCTGGAAGTACCGACTCGGGAATGCCTCTGACTCTTATGTTTTGTCTCCTGTCGCGATTCTCCTGATCTTCTAGGGAGTCGCGAAGACTTTCTACCTCAGCCCCGAGCCGGAATATCTCGTTTGCAGCTAATTCTTGGGCCTGTGTGGAGGCCTCCATTTTGCCTTCCAGTACATCCGTGCGCTCCCTTAGGCCTGTCAGTTCTTGCTTTAGCTCAGTGACTGCTGATCTGAGATCGGCCTTTAGCGATTTGTGCAGGTCATGCAGCATTTCTGCCATAAGCTCTTTCATGTCCTCTCGGGTGAGTGTTGTCGCCGGCTGCGCTGGCATTTCGTGCTGGTCTTGCGTTTGGGCAGTTTGTTTGGGGCCTCGTGCGCCTGATGGGCCTGCGCCATCTTGGTTTCTTGCCGCCGCCTCTGAGTTTCGCGGGGAGAATAGCTTGTTAACAGCCTGGGCTGTTTGGGATTTTTGTTTGTTAGCCATTTCTTCTAGGGTTGCGGGTCTAGGGTAGTGCTTTAGGAGGGGGAATTTTCGGGGGAAAAGAGCCTCTATTTGTTTATTTATTAGGGGGTCTGGTGAGCTCCTCTGCTATACGTCCATCCCCGTCGGCGTCCTGGCCACGCCCCTACATAGTTTTGTTTATGTGTTCATAGGTTGTAGCGGGGAGGGGCAGGGGGAACTGGGAAGCGTGGCTGTGTAGCTTTTCTGGCTCTCAATGTTGGACACTCATATATTTGTGGCAGCCATTTTAGAGTGTTGTTGTTTTGGGCGATTTTGCAGATTGTGCTGCCAGGAAGTTTTGTGCCAGGATGGGGTTGGGCCGTTGGTTAAGCCCGTGGGTCTCGGACGGCAGACTCTGGCAGCTGTTAGAGATTGGCAACCTCAGTTTATTTTTTTTATTTTTATTTTTGGGGTGGGGGGGGGCTGTACTTATGGCTCTGGGTGTGAGGGGGAGGGTGAAGGTCCACTTTGTAATTGTATTTCTGACCAGGGGGGGGAGAGGGGGCACCCACTCCTTCTGCACTGTTTTTGTTTATCCCTGCTGTGCTCTAATGGCAGGGTGTCTCTGGGAGCTTCTGTGCAGCAGGGCTCCGTTGTCCCCCAACTGTCTATCCCTCCTTACCCTTCCCCAGCTCCGGCTGAGCCTGGTTGTCTCTCCGTCTGTCCTGCGCGCCTCCCCTCCGCCTCCGGTTCTGCAGCGTGCCGCGGATCAGCCTAAGCTTCCGATCCGGCGGCCATCTTGGTTCCCCTGCCTCGTGGGGACTCGTGGGGAGCGCTGTCGGCTGGCTGTTCTATTTCCAGCGGTGGGAGCTCCTGGTGCCGCCCGCAGAGCCGAGGTCCCGTGCGCGAAGCTCGCCGCTCAGGCTGAGTGCCACCGCTGCAGGGCTCCTTCAGTTCCGTCCGGCGGCCATCTTGGATATCTCGGTTGCAGGGGCTCCCGGACTCCGGCTCTCCCGAGTGCTTGTTGCTTGCTCGGTTTGCCGCCACGGGGCCTCACGGGGTGTGGGTGAGTCTCCCCCGCTCGTGTGGCACTTTTTCGCTGCTTTTTAGTTGTTTTTACGGGGTGTTTTTCTGTTTTTAAACTGGAGCCGCACGGAGCTCTCTGGCTGTGCTGCTTCCCAGTTCGGCTGCTGGCCACGCCCCCACGTGTTTTTTCTCTTTTATTGTTTATTTAGGCCGAATTCCGGCGGTTCTCGGCTGTCTGTGTCTGGCGCCCGATCCACATTTGAGGCCTGCATGGCCTCCTCGGCACCGTCTTGCGAATCGCAGCTCGGTTCTGGCAAGCGCTGCGCGGGGGTAAAGTACTTGGTGACCCCTTGATTCTGGGTCGCTTTTCCTTTTTAAGGCATCGTCCCGTTCTTGTATGTTTTGGGGGTGTTTGAGATTTTTTGGTGGCGGTGGGTGCGTAAATGAGCGGGTTAGCGGCGAGGGTTTTCGGAAGCCCTACAACCCGACCATGCTCTGAGATGTCACCGGAAGTCCTCCCCGAATGAACATTTTATTGAAATAAAGTCATTTTATTGAATGGTTGTCTGGGTTTTTTCTGGAGTTATGGGGACAGGGGGGGGGCAGAGGGGAGACAGGTCACAGCCTCTCCGGTCCAGCACCTCCCCACCTCGCACTGCTGAGGGACGGCTCCTTTGGGGATGAAGGGGAGACTCGTGGATCCTGCGCCGCACCCTGCCGCAGAGGGTCAGGCCAGCTGACCAAGGGGATGTTTGCAGGGGGGGGGGGGATGCAGAGATCTGCTTGCGTTATTTACCCCTGAGGTTTCCACACCCCTCCCAGTGAGCTTGTGTAGAGGGGAGGGGAGGAGAGGGGGTCGTTATTATGCTGCTGCTGTGGCCCCGATTCCCCCCTAACCTTTTCAGGGCCTCAGAGCGCTGCAGGGGCAAGATGGCCGCCTGCTCTTCTCCCAGCTCCCCACGTGGCCGCTCTTACATAGCCCTCGGTGATCGGGCCCTCTCGCTGCTGCAGGTGGCTCCCGCAGCACACCGCCGGGACCCCACACCAGCTGCAGCCCTCCCGCAGCACGGGGCAGGGCTGGATGCCTCCGAAGGCTTACCCGGTGGGGAGATCTCCTGCGTGGCGCTCGCCTCACTCCTGAGGGGTCGTCTGGGTCTCCGGTGCTATTACGCACATCCGCACTCGCTGCTCGCAACCCGAGCACCGGTGAGTAGGTAAGTGTTGTGCCTGTGGCCTCGGGGGGGTGGAAGACCGGCGCCACGGGTTATATTGGCTGCCTCCGCTTCTCTCCGCTCTCCTACAGACTAGCGGTGGCCATTTTGTTACGGCTCTAATAGCCTGCGCACCTCTGTCTGAGCCGGCCGGTCTCCCTGCTGCTGCAGTCACTCTAACCGGTGCCCCTGCGCTCTCCAACCCCAGAGGACAGCACAGCTTACCCCAATTCCTGCACAGGCTGCTGTGGGGTTGCTCTCTCCACTCTGCTTCTTGTTTTTAAGCAAGCGCAGCGGCCACTTTAGATTTTTGGCGGCCTGCCAGGGAAGCCTCTGAAGACCGTTGTTTTGTCTCTGGGCTCTACTTTGTCTGGTTTTCAGCCCATATGTAGCCCTGCACGTTTAAAGGGGGTCTTCCCCCAGTAGTATATTCAATCCTGGGGGAAAATATCTGTTTTTGGACCCCTTTCACACTTTATTGGGGATCTTTAGGACAGAGCTCCTTTGCCACACGTCTTCCCTGCTTCATGTTTTGGCCACTCCCCGACTTCATGACAGTTTTTAACATTACTGGGTGAGTATGTTTGAGGGCCTAATCGAGTCAGCTGTGTATAAGTAGTAGTTAACAGCAAACAAGGCCTCTTTAGAGCCATGAAGGCCTGTACTGTTAAATAATAAAATACATATATTTAATATAGTGGTAAACTAAAGCCATTGATGTGTGTAAGTAGGCCTTGTTGAAATCATTGTGAAAGTTTCATACAGGTGAGTGAAGTATTGCCTTCATAATATTATTGCCATAATTTATACAAGTGTCCTAACATGTATATGTCATTAACACAAGGCCTGTTTGCTGACAACACTGGGATACAGAAATATATATATATATATATATATATATATATATAGAGATATATCTATATAGATATATATATAAATATATATATATATATTAGTAATATTAATATTTATATGCAAATATAACTGTTGCTCACCTGCATGTCTTAGGCAGGTCTGCAACCCCGCTTTCCCATCATCACCCCAGCATACAGCACTTCCACTGCAGCAAGGGATTCTGGGAAAGACATGCAAATGGCACACAGTGTCACTTTTGCCTCAATAACCATTTTAACATGGTTCCCATAGGCTTAAGCGTGCGCATGGGTCAAAGCTTTGAGCACAGCCAGGGTATTATATATATATATAATATATAGATTATATAATATATATATATCCACACACCACACTGATGTGGGTACATTATCCCTAGACACTTCAGAAATATTAATACACCACTAAACGATATGTTATTTTCTAACCACTACTCATACATGATGACATGCCAACATTATGCATTAGGAAAGAAGCTGAAGGTAAGTAATGTGTTACAGAGTTAATACTCCAGAAAGTTCAACTTTAAGATGTATGTGTTATATAGATAGTTACTTAAAAGTTGGATGCCAATAATATTGGCATGCAATGTATATGTACATTACCCAAACAAACACACATACATAAAATGTAACAGGTAAGTGAATGTCAGCTTCTATAAACATGGCAAACTGTGTAATGTTCTACCATTAATCAACTGATGATTAATACATAAATATATGTAATAAATGAAGCATTAATTAGACACTGAAATTTCAAAACCTTCAGGTGTACAGGACATACTTGAACTGTTTGAAGCATCTGGAATTAATCATACATACAGTATTCATTACATTCTCTGCATTAAACACCACCAGGCCAAATACAGATTTAGTGAATGTAATCATTTTTTATTGTTTATCCTTTTGAGACCGAGTCACAGGCCTGCTTGTTGGCTGTTGTGTTAGCCTTTTCCATTTGGCAACTACTTTGCCCTTAACTGTGCGACTTGTACTGGCCTGTGACAGTTCAGGGGCCGTGGGTATGGGCTGTGACACTTCAGGGGCAGTGGGTGTGGGCTGTGACACTTCAGGGGCAGTGGGTGTGGGCTGTGACACTTCAGGGGCAGTGGGTGTGGGCTATGACACTTCAGGGCCACTGGGTGTGGGTTGTGGCAGTGGTGAACGAGTTGATACACATTGCACGACTGATGGTGGAGCCGTTTCCTGTTTTGGTGTTTTAATCTTTTTCCAAAAACTGGTTATTAGTAATTGTTTGCCTAACTTTCTTTTTCGTGTCTCAGTAGTAGGTGTACGTTCCTGATTTTGACCAGATGTAAGCGGTTGGATGTTGACAGGGACCTGCTCAGAACTTGCACCTACTGTACCGGTATCATCCAGAACTGGGGAATGAAGAACTGATGACTCGGGAGAAAAACTTTCACCATGTAAAGATCCATCCTCAGATGGGGTACAGTGGAATTGTTGTTCTCTTGCAGTAATTCTCAACTGAATAGCTTGGCTTAGATTCACAACTATTGCTTGTAATGTCCTGTTTACATTTTGTATTTCTTTAGGAACTTGGATGAAGACTCTTTCTAGTTGTGACATTTGTGATATTGTCCTTTCCTGCGGTGATATCATCCTTTCCTGCTGTGATATCATCCTTTCCTGCTGTGATATCATCCTTTCAAGCACTGACATCATTTCTGAGTGTCGACGATTTTCTTCAACCACGATTCGTTCTTCAGAAGCTGCAATAGCTGAGTATGTGTCACGAGCAGGAGGACTTGAATGCTGTGTTACTCGTGGAGTGGGAACATCTTCATGGTCACTTGATTGAATTAGTCCTTCATTGGCAACATCAGCTTCTACAAATAAATGAAGACATTATGAACTGCCATGGAACTTTCAGTTGTTTGTCAATATAATGAGAGTTGTTCTCACAGTGTAACACATAACATGTTTCAATAAGTTTTCTGTTGTGTCTAATTAAAATGTAGTTGAAGTAACAATTATGTTTCGACTCAGTGTGAAAGAAGAATGAATGAAAGGTTGTTGTAACCTCACAAATCATAGCTGATAGTTCACATCACACACAATACATGTTGTCATTACAAACTACATTTTCTGTGACAATAACTGATGTGAAGTTAATTCCATGTGAAAGGCATGTAGTTAGCATGGCAACATAACATCTAGAAATGTACACATTAGATGTCCTGCACCTCATACACTCATCTTCCAGCCTTGACGAGGAGCTGGATGAGCCAGGTGATGAGACTTGTTCAGTGTGAGGTGACACATGAGCTCCAGGAGCAACTATATAGAAGAATAACATAAGATTTTTATTGACATGTGTACATAATTAACAGAGTTTATGTAATTGGAGTATTTATGGCTAAATATCAACATCACTTAATGAAATGAAAAGATGTTTCTGGCAAGCTGTACATTATCCATTTTAACATACATGTACATGTGAGACTAATTTCCACTTGTTTTGTAAATACCATAGAACATACTATGTTTATGACGTAATGCTTTGTACAAATAAGTGTTCTATTGGACATACAATGCATATCTTGTGTAGTAAGATAAAAATAATAATGTACATCAATACCATCACAGCAAAGTTGACTCTGCTTATAATTCAGTATGTAATTTTGGAAATGTTAACTAAATTTGTATGGGATATGTGTGAACATTTAATAGAAGCAGGTGTAGTGCTCAATGTGGCTGACACTCAACAACACATGCAGTGTGTCGCTCACAGATGCTACTGGTGTGATAATGTGCCTTTTCTATAAGGTTCAAAGAACATATGAGTGAACGAATGAGTTACGTACGTTTTCATACATAGTGGGCTGGTGGGTGAAAGTTTTCATAGAATTAACATTTCAAATGAATGTGATGAACTTGTGTGTAGCTTGCCAGCTTCTAAGAACTGTAGTCCCTCCCCCAAGACGTCACAGAACCCTGATTTTGTTTTGTTTGGAGCAGCTGTAAGGCGTGTAAAAGAAGTTGACCGTAACATGACCCTGTGATCTGGCTGGGTGCCCAACCCCACCCCCTGTGTTCTCCTCTATGATGTGATTACATATTAATTGCAGCTGGTTTCACACACTGGTACATGAGCGAAATAATAATCTGAAGTGAGCTACATATGAACACAATTCAATAACATGTGCTACATGTTCCTAATTATGGTATCTGAATATGACATTAAGCAAAAAAGGACATTTTATTAAAAATAACTAAATGTGTTACTGCAATTTATGTATGTTCGCCTTTGAATGCACTATCTGCCATGCAAGAGTTGATGAGGCAGTAATGTCCTGTTTATAGGTGTTACATAGATTAAAAATCAATTATGGAGGTATATATATATATATATATATATATATATATATATACAGTGTTCGACAAACCTATACATTTGCTCGCCCCGGGCGAGTGGATTTAACCCCCGGGCGAGTAAATATTGGTCCAAGCAGCACACGTTTGGTACTAGGTGGCGAGTAGATTTTTTTGTGTGGCGAGTAGATTTTTTGGTGATTTGTCAACCACTGTATATATATATTTATTTACAAAAACAGTACATATTACTGTATGCTAATTTGCATGTCTAAGACAGGTCTACAACCCTGTCGTTCCCCATCATCGGCCAGCATACAGGGTTTCCACTGCAGCAAGGGATTGTGGGAAATGACATGCAAATGAGCACTCATTGCCACCTTTTGCCACCATATATATTAATTGTTACTTTTTGTAGGACAACTAGATATAAATATATATAGATAGATAGATATATAGATATAGGGAGAGAGACATATATACATATATATGTAAGTATGCTTATATTGTGAAGAAAGTATAAGTAGCAGCGGAAATATTGATAAGAACTGTAACCTACGACACGCCTAGTACAGTAACATTTGTCATCTGATGGAAATGGAGCAGAATAAATTCCGATATCCCTGTCCCCGGGCAAACCCTCCACGACGACGGGAAGAAATTTGTCCCACATCTGCTCCTCCAATGGTGTTAATATGAGAGCTTGTGCTGGCGGCCCACCTCCAGTGCCAGAATCCACTGTGCTTCTATTTTTTTCTTTAAGTTTGACCTGATATCGTCAAATCTTTTCCGACAATTCTTCCGGTCCCTGACATGATTTCCACACGCAGACACAGCCAATGTTATTTGATTCCACATTTCTTTTTTTGATGCTGAACTTGTCCGCCCTTGAAATACATACATCATATATGACGTTAATTATTATTATAAAAACGAACAGTTTCCTAAACTGCTACCTGTTCCAAGAAATACCAAACATGCTGATTTAGGTGTAATATGTGTACCACATGAACATTTACGTGTAAACATACAAATGTAAGGAAGCTTGCATGAATATTGTATGAACTTTGGGCCAATTGTACGAATGATTGTTATTGTCGTTCTAAAGCATGAGGCAAATATGTGTGTAACAATTAGTTGAATTGATAGATATTATGGAATAATATTTTGATATTAACACACCTCACATGACCTAGGATAACATGTCTTTGAAGAATGAATGCAAAGATAGACTTACCTAGTAAATGCCCATACAGACAGTCATAGTGCTCCAGAATCCCTGTGACAAGAACTGTATTTTCCTCTTCATTGAGCCGAGGATTACGTGGCCGCTCCACACGTTTCTTCCGAATACGTGCAGGCCCAGAGCTTGGCTGCTGCTGACTGGACTCTCCTTCTTCCAATGGAAGAGACTCCAAAAGCGGCCCAGCAGCAACCACCCCACCACCAGACACCCCAGCAGCACCAGCAACAGAGCCACCAGCAGCACTCGCACTCCCAGCAACAGCACTCGCACTCCCAGCAACACCACTTGCACTCATAGCAACACCACTCACACTCGCAGCAACAGCACTCCCCTGATCCCTACGTTCACTCAGATGCGTACTCGCATGACTACCACTACCACTCACACCAGCATCACTCTTCCCACGCCTTGCGGCCATACCTCTAGCACTCACAAAGTACAGAAAACAAATTTAAAGCCAATCGCACTGAACACTTACAAATAGAAAACAAGACAAAGATGTAAACCAAACAACACAGGACAAAACTCTCACAATACACAACAACTCTCTCAGTCAATATGAGATTTGTAAATCGCCCAGCTCTGTGTGTCTCTCTCTCTCTCTCTCACTCCCAACAACACAGAGAATGAATAACAATACACGGTGCCTTTAAATGGGCCGCTCAATCCAAAACATGCTTGCTTCGGCAGATTCAGCAAAAAGTTTAATTGGCGAACCTAACAGCACCCCGCCATGCACGCCGATACACCTGAGTGTGATCGGCAAATCATCGGCAGAGTGGGCGCAAATGTTTTCGGCTTGATTCGGAATGGATTCGGCACTTATTGCATACAGAGAGGGAAAATCACCAGAATCATGCCGATAAGGTACCCTTGCTGATTGCACTTTTTCGCCGCTTACTGCATAGAGCCCTAAGTGCCAGTCAGTGTCTTTACTTACTGGGCCACTACTTCTCCTTATTGTCAATAACAGATGATCGGTGGAAAAGTAAACTTTACTTGCTTCTTGCACATAACTCAAAAGGGGCCAAAACCCATACTAAAATCTTCATTTATAAACATATAAACAAGTGTCACCTACTAAAAGGTTTAAAACATTTTACCCTTCAAGGTAGTGAACTATATGTGTCATAATAGAATATCAAATGGTGTTATATTGATACTAATGGGTTAACAAGAGATTTGAAGTAACCTCTGTATAAGGCAGGCTAATCATATGACATTGTAGGGGGAAATGTTATTATACATATATAACTCCCATAACAGTACCATCTTACCTTACAAGATTTTGGGATATACTTGCTCTGTGGAACTCCTTACTAACAAGTCTCTCCACAATTACACACAATAAATATTCAGACATACCTGTGCAACTCTATATGTAGATATACAATTAGAGGGTTAAAGGCACTAAACATCTCCAAATAAGAGATACCATTACTGTTTGTCTAAATAGAATATTTTGTGTTAATGTATATAAGATCTATGCTATAGGCTAGAAATAAGGAGCTGCACTTTATGCTATTGGGAGCTATGAGACACCATATGATTAAGTGTTTAACTTAACATTAGAGCTGTACTGTTATCTGATATTAAGAACTCACAATTGAGTCATTTGATCTTAGCGCCTATACAGTGCCAATATTTTCCTGAATTGCAACTAAGAATATTCCCAGATTCTAATAGGATAATAGGATATTCCCAGATTCCAATAGGATATAACAGTTTTTTGCTGATGTCACAGCAGTACAGGCATACCCCGGTTTAAGTACATTCACTTTAAGTACACTCGCGAGTAAGTACATAGCGCCCAATAGACAAACTGCAGCTCACGCATGCGCCTGTCAGCACGTCCTAAACAGCAATACCGGCTCCCTACCTGTACCGAAGCTGTGCGCAAGCGGGGAGACCATAGAGCCTGTTACACATGTGTTATTTACATCAGTTCTGCACGTATATGATGATTGCAGTAAGGTACATGCATCGATAAGTGGGGAAAAGGTAGTGCTTCACTTTAAGTACATTTTCGCTTTACATACATGCTCCGGTCCCATTGCATACGTTAATGCGGGGTATGCCTGTATTGGGATACAACCTATTAGGTTAAAATATATAAACATAATTGCCTACTTATCCACACTGCTACTCCTCTACGGGGATTTTAAACAAGTGTTTTATTATTTTTTCACAGAGTTACATATATGAAATTTTTGATGTAATAAAATTTTATTATTTTTTTGATTTTATTAAGACCCTATTTATTCGGAGAGAGCCATACTAACTCTCAATACTTACCTTTATCAACCATACACTATTATAGAGTGCATGTAATTGGAGGGTCTTTTTGTTGATCCCTTTGGGACCAATTTGTCAAACTATGCATTTATAAACATAACCAGAAAAAAAATTGTCTACAGTATCTAGACATTTGTTTACGCTTTTCTTTTACTAAAGACTTCACGGTTAAAGTAAAATAAAATAAGCATGTTAGCGTGAAACGCGAAGGGAGTGCGTTTTTTACCCTGTCTATGTGACGACATAAAAATGCAATTTTTTATTGGGGCCACCTCGTGATTAGTGGTGTTTCTGCTTTGTCGGGCATGCTCCGCTTATCAATTGCATTTACTTGGATCCTTATCTCAGCGGACTGCACACCCTGGAATTGAACGGATCAGATTGGGGGCACGCAACAGACACAGGTCCGTATGTGGGGTGCTCATCATTTACGACGCACGTTTTTCTTCCCATGGAGGTTGTTTATTATGCCATAACATGTGGGAATTCTGCTAGATTTCACTAGGCGTTTCTACCTCGCCATTACATAGTAAGGATTATGCAAGTTATACATTATTGAGGGCATCCCGGACTATATGCTACTTAAAGTGTTTTTTTTCCTCTAAGAGTCATTTATTATCTGAGCCCCATTTAACATTGGTTTTTAAAGTAAAATAAAGCAGATTGCATACCAATAAAAAAACAAACACATGCATAAATCGGACCCTTTATAGTGCCGAGGGTCCGGTGGCACCAGCGTGGGCAATCACATAATGTGGGCTGATGCCAGGATGCTGAACTGTGGTGGAGGAGGCTCTACTTGCATTTCGATTGGGTTCGCCACTCTGTTGGAGCAGTTGGTCCGATCTGCCTCTAGAAAATGAGCAAGGGCCAATGACTTATCAGGTATGGATTGCCATACCCCATACTATTCCTGAAAAGTCATTAGGACACTTTAAGGCAGTGATGGGCAACTCCAGTCCTCAAGGGCCACAAATAGGTCAAGTTTTAAGGACATCCCTGCTTGAGCACAGGTGGCTCTGTCAACGAAGCAGGGATATTCTTAAAACCTGACCTGTTGGTGGCCCTAGAGGACCGGTGTTGACCACCCCTAGTATAGATATTGGCAAGAACAGCAGCCCTAGAAGAAAACCATAAAATATTATGTTAAGACATTCGTGAGGACTAAGTTGTGTGAACTTATATCTGTAATTTTTTTTTGTTTGTACTAATTATTTGAAGTATAAAATGTTCTATGTTTTTCTTTACATTTCTCACACTCTCTTCTTGGCTTAATGAAGTCATGCCATGGGCTAGATAGTAAATGTAGAGCGGGTCATATAAGTACATTAAGTAGCAAATACAAGAACAAATACCATATTTAGTAAACACAGGAATGATAGTGAATAAAGAATTGACAACACGACTGGTAATTTATCTAACACAGTTACATAGTAGATGGTTGAAAAAAGACATACGCCCATCAAGTTCAACCTATGCCAAATTTAGATGTTGTATACCCTGCTTTACCTGAGGGACTAGTACTGTAGTACTATTCTTTGCAATGTGTTTCAGTCCCTCCAGCAGTGTTTATACATATACACTAACACACTGTAAGGGAGTAAAGCAGTGGTGGGATTCAGGTCACCCGGTTCGCGCAAACCTGTTCCTGGAATTTCGCAAGTTCTTTGAACCGTTGTATTAGCTGGTAGTAGATTTGCTTGTTTCAGAGCAGGACTGCAGGGGAGGTGCGCCATCTAGCGGTCTGACCCGGAACTTCCAGTGTCTGCAGCTTGAGCACTCCTCACCTTGTGCTCTGCCTCAAGAGATTCTTCGACGGGGCCCACTGCCGCTGCATACCATCTCCCCCTGCCCATGTCCAGCCAGGTAGGCATGGAGGAGGGAAGGAGGAGATATGAGAGGGAGTTGTGAGAGGGAGTGAGGGAGATGTGAGGATGATGAGGAGGACGTGGGCAGATCTGATGATGAGGGGGAATCAGAGAATGAGGAGGGGGACTGGGGGAGATCTGAAGAAGGGGACTGGGGGAGATCTGAAGAGGGATACTGGGGGGATCTGAAGATGATGAGGGGGGCTGGGGGAGATCTGATGATGTGGGGGGCTGGGGAGATCTGTGGATGATGACGAGAGGCTGGGGGAGATCTGATGATGAGGGGGAGAGCTGATGATTTTTCACTATGAAAGGGCGGTAAGGTGAGAGAGAACTGGTTGCTAAAATTTCTGAATCCCTCCACTATTCCCTCACTGTTCAGGTGACCATACTCCAGCTGTCAGCTCTGCTAGGGTGTTGGAATTTAACACCTGTGCAGGACTGTTCTTTTAAAAGTCAGGAAGTTGCTCCCTGGCAGTGATTACAGATCCTGCAAAGAAACAGGTTTATGTTTCTCAGAGGGATTGTCTGAGAAACAGCTGGGCCTCACACCCGGCATCGAAAGTCACAGAAGCAAGTTGCCCATAGGGATTCTCCTGGGAACCGCAGGACTCCATTGCTTACAAAGGAAAGGAACAAGGAGGAAGTCGTCTCCCAGAGGATGTGGCTTAAATGGAGTTGGCTTTGCCTCAAAAGCTAAAGTAAGGACTGAAACAGGCTTCATGTTGCACTGTCCCTTTAAGTGCCTGAGAAGCTATTTCCCTTGTCTGGGAGACCAAAGGGTGTTTTCTGTTGTATGTGGTGTGAGAGTCCCTTACTGACCCAACCAGGAGGCCTCCCTGTTACACACATTAACATATACTATACTCTAGCACAGGGGTGCGCAAAGTTACTGAGATGCACCCCCCCTCTCCTAGGGCCCGGTGTCAAATGACCCTGCAGCGTCATTTGATGTGCATTGCCATGGCGATGTGTCGCTGAAGAGAGCCAGCAGAGAGCAGGTAAGGGAGTTACAGAGGCCTCACTCCTCCCCCAGCATTTAATTGAAATGCCTTGGGGAAGAGCGCAGGGCCTCTAACAACCGCGCCTAGAAAACCTTGTGCCCACCAGTTTGCACACCCCTGCTCATGAACATGAACATATACTACACTAAACAAATCAGCATGAAAGTTTATCATCTTCTTTACAAACTAATTCACAAACACACTGCACACACTGCACACACTGCACACACTGCACACACTGCACACACTGCACACACTGCACACATAGGGTTGCCAGGTGTCCGGTATTGAACCGGACAGGCCGGTATTTGGTTCTCATGTCCGGTAAAATATGAGAGATAATACCGGACATGGGATAGAGCAGGGCTGCTGCTGCTAGGGGGCTGGGCAGCTTCTGATTGGTTGCTGCTGTGTAATTCAGCCAATCAGGAGGTGGCAGGAGCCTGGGGGGTGGGGCCAAAGAGCGCAGGAAAAGCATCAGCAGAGAGGTGAGGCTGTGTCTGTGTGTCTCAGTATGTGTCTGCCTATGTGTCGTGTGTGTGTGTATCTCAGTGTGTGAGTGTACAATATGTGTGTGTTAAACAATGTGATGTCGTTTGAGTTCATGTATCTTAGCATTTTTATGATACACTCCTTCAATCATATAACCCATAGGAAGATATCAAGATATTTACTATGGCCTACCATATTGCATTGCAATATACATTTTAATTGCAGAGGAGCTTGCAACTCATTAATTGCTACTAATAAAATTCAGAATTAGAAAGCTTAATTTTAAACTCCCTAACACTTCATATTTCAAACGTTTTTATACGGGTGTTCCTTGCGATCCGTCAGTCCGTTACTGAACGCATTATCCGACATCGAACCGGATTATCCAATGCTCACCGCCGCGGATTAACATTGGAGCCGCAATCTAACGGCGGTGTGCGGGGCGGATTCCAGCAGATAAGCGAGGACCGCCTGTATCTCCTAAACGAAGCATCATATTTTAAAATAAAAAACAACTTTTTACAAGGGCAGGATGACGACATCTGTTAAATTAAGTATAGATATAATGTAAAACATATGGCAATCAGTGTGGCCTGCCACTCTAACATCACGTTTCGCAAAAAGGTTGTGAGAACGGCTAGTTAATTATGGGGTGAATAGTGGCATATTTAATGAATATGTGTGTAAATCATTTTTAAATCTGTAAATCCTCAAGTAGCCGTCATTCTTAATTTGCAGGAGCTTTCATGAAGCATAGGGAGAGACACCTGGGCTCAAAAAGTAGCGCACTTGGGAGATATGATAATGAGATATGCAAAGTATATGTAAATGACTCACATCCAACACGTAAAAGGATTTCCATAAGAACTAAATGGAGTAGACATCTAAGATACCTTTTTGGATACTGGTGTGCGGATCGAGTTTTGGTAAAACCAGTACTGAATATCTGCGGAATGGATTCAAACTGGTTTTCCCATCTCAACTGAATTCCTGGGATACAAAGAGCTAAAGTCACATGGATCTGGAACTGGGTCTCAAACGTAGCTGTTCCTTTATAGTGGTAGCATGGGATTTTGCAGGGCTGCTGGTCCTCCTAACCTATATAGGTCTGTGTGGCCTTCAACAACCCAACAGCAATCTGTTCTACCAGAAGGAGAGCAGGATTCCCAGTGAGCCAGGCAGCAAAGAGAACATCACTATAACATTAAACAGAGGAACGCCTAATTATATCAAACGTTTAATAAGGTTACATTTCTGTAACATTGGTTAAAAGCTGAAAACGGTCCGTTGGAAAGACGTGAAATGCTAATTCAGTGCTGAACACGCAGCTACAGAAGCCGACATGCTCTAAAGCAGGGGGTCCAAATCCAGTCCTCAATCCTCCCCCCCCCCCTGCCCAACAGGTCAGGTTTTCAGGATATCCCTTCTTCAGCACAGGTGGCTCAATCAGAGGCTCAGTCAAAGTGTGAGACTGAGCAACCTATGCTGAAGCAGGGACTGATTGAGCACCTGTGCTGAAGCAGGGATATCCTGAAAACCTGACCCATTGGGGGGAGCTTGAGGACTGGAGTTGGGCCCCCCTGTTCTAGAGATCTTTACAACCTCTCCTCTTTCCCATCTGTAACCCCTTCCTGCCCAGACCTGGCAACCTCTTAATACCAGGGATGCGCAAACTGGGTGGGGGGTGGGAGGCGCTAACAGAGGCCCTGCGCTCTTCCCCACAACATTGAAAAAAAATGCCAGGGGAGCACACAAAGCCTCTGTGTGTCGCTTACCTTCTCTCCGGTGTCTTCTGGTGACTCGTCGCCATGACGACATTGAGTCAAATGACGCCAAAGAAAAGGTGTGGGGGTCATCTCTCCACCTTGCTCCTGAGGGAAGAAATCGCTTATTAGACTACTCACTCATTCACATGTGCACCAGGACCCTCTGATTAAGTAGAAGTGGGAAGGGTGATCTTCAAGAAGGAGGAGGGGGTTACCAGCCTCCCAAAATTGATTACATTTTGATACAGTAAAAATTGATACAGTAATATTTGTTTATTGACAGTATATATCTTCTTTAATGTAATACCAGTCATAAGAGGGGCAGAGGCATGTGAATAGGAGAACCAGAACAATAACTGCAGAGTTCTTCAAAGATCCATATTGTTGGTTTGTACCGTGGTTTGAATTAATTGTTTAATAGTCAATAAAGAGAAGCTACTATGCCTGCATATTATCATAGCCAGTGTCAGATTTCCCGTTAGGCCCGGACCTCGGGCGGCAAAATTTTGGGGCGGCAAAAATGTCCGTCAACATATACTTTTGCCGCGCTCTCGGGGCCTGATGGGAAGGCACTTAGCTATGGCACGCGCTACCTTACCTGCCGCCCCCTCCTTTTGAACCGCAGGGTCAAATGACGCCGCGGACGTCAGCATTGTGACGTCAGCATTGTGACGTCACGCGGCGTCTCAACGTGACGTTGCAGTGTCTAAAGTGCCTGATTGTAGTGTACAAAAGGAGAACTTTAGGGATGTGTCTTTAGTGCCACCTAGCTTTAACTTGGGGAAAAAACATCCCTGTCGCTGAAGACAATGGTAAGTGAAGTTGCAGAGGCCTCATGCGACCCCCGGCATTAATTTAAATGCCTTGCGGGAAGAGCACAGGCCTCTGTAAATTCCCCCCCCCCCCCCTCTCCTCCTCCCCTGAAAATCTTGCGCTCCCAGTTTGCGCAGCCCTGGCTTCATGGCTATGAGGGTGTTTTCATTATTGTTTTATTTATCTTTTTATACAGGAACCCTGTGACAGGGTGAATTTACAGTGCCTGGTTAATCCCAGCTTGAGAAAAGGCTGGTTTAATTAACCAGGTCACCGCTGCCTCCTTAAGGGGCTTTAAGAATCCCTCGCTCCCATTTGTTCAGGGTTTGTGTCTGAATCAGAGAAGCATATCCTGAAACGCTGCAGGAAGAGCTTCTTGCCAGAAGGTCTGTTACATTGGGACACTTATCCTTGCTCTGAGTTTCTATCCTGCACTTTAACCGCCCTTTCTGGGAAAAGGGCAAAACCCTGCTAAGGACTTACTTTTCCGTTGGTTGATCTATACTTAAGTTAAAGCTCTATTATTTTGTGTTCCATGTTTTTGAAGCTGAATAAACAACCCTATTGAGATCACCACGTGTCGTCACGTTGTCCCTTTAACAAACTCCTATTTATATTATCAATTTTCTAAGGGATTCATCTCTTTAACAATAGTTAAAAGTTGAAATAAATAAATTGGAAAGACATTACATGCTTATTCAGTGCTAAACACACCTATTGTGTGAATTTGCTGTGCTTATTGTATTGTAATTCCCTGTACTGTTATTTTTGTGAAGCGCTGAATATATATATATAAATAAAGATATACAAAAGATACACATACATAAATGCTCTAAACCAGGGGAGCGCAATCTTTTTCCCTCCCCCCCCCCCCCCTGCTTACCTTGGTTTTGACGTCCTGGCGTCATGACATCACGTTGCCATGGCAACACAACGTCACATGACCCCACTGCGTCATTTGACGCCGCATTGCCATGGCGAGGTGTCACCAGGAGCGTCTGAACAGAGGCCTTGCAGCTCCCCCAGCATTCATTTAAATGCCTTCGGGAAGCGCTTGGGGCCTCTGTAAACCCTGCGCCCCCTGCAGCGAATCTCGCACCCCCCTGGGGGGTGTGCCCCCCCACTTTGGGCACCCTTGCTCTTGACCCTCTCCAGTTTTCAACATCTTTACAGCCTCTCCTCTTTCCCGTCTGTAACCTTTCCTGCCCTAGACAAGACAACTCCTGCTACCGCATGCCGCCTCTAAGCAATTTAAATCACAACCATGGCACACAAGCTCCACCTGCTACCTCCAAACGTGCACATGCGCTGCGGAATGTCACCGAAGGAAATCGCGCTCTACCGCAGATTTCCTTAACTACAATGTCCTACTCTCCTCTTATAGCACTGCCCCCCTTGCCAAGAAAACTACATTTCTTCTCTCATACTAACTCTGTCCTAACCCTCAATGCCTCTTTGCCACCTTTAACTCCCTTCTCTGTCCAACTGCACCTTCGACCCCTTCCACTCTCAGAGCCCAAGACCTTGCCACCTACTTCACAGATAATATTGAGTCCACCAGACATGACATCTCTTCAGGTCATGCTCCAAATGCAATACCATACTCCCTCTATAGGCCTAAATTTACCCTCAGCTCATTTAACCCTTTAAATGATGAGGTTGCCATGCTCATTGAAAATGTGCCCTAGTATTCTCCAACGTCTTAGCGTGAGAATACACCGTCTGCCGACTCGAGATGACTTCAACCTCCGGAGGATTTAGCCCACTCTTATAGTGCTGATGATCTGGGAAAACAAAATGGCGGACGAGCTCGGGAGAAGACAGTAATTGAGTCAGACAACCAGTGAAGCTTTGTCAAAAACTGTTCTCTCGTTTATTAAAGGTTTACAGCCAGTTTATATAGCAATCTTGAGCATAGAAAAAACACAGATATGAGAACATACTTCCCCTTTTAATTCACAGTCTGTCTATCTCAGCAAAATGACAGTTAGACAGTTTATGGTCTGGGAAAGGGGCTCAATACCGAGTTTGGAGGCCGTTACAGGAAATGTCAGTATGTTGTGTAATGCATTCTTGTGTAACTTATGCCCAATATGGCTGAAGACAAGTTCCTGTTTTCTACAGGGCAAAATAAGTCTGAACAAATACGGTTCAGCTAGCGATAAGTGGGTGATAGGTCAGGTCATTTTCTCAGACCTGCCTGGACGGCACAATTACGTATGGCATATAGCATGTGGTTAGTTCCTGAGACTTAAATGTTAGTACAGAATAGTTATAGAAAAATGGTTATCCAGCAATCAAAATGGAGTCCCCCCTTATATGCACATTTTCACTCATCATCCCAAACTACAACCTTCCCCCTTGATCCTATTCCATCACATCTTATCTGCTCCTTCTTTGGCACACCAAGTCCCACCCTAACTCACCTTTTTATTTTCTCACTCATCTCTGGCACATTCCCATCTTCAAACACGTACTCGTCACGCCCATTTTATGGAAACACTCTTGATCCAGCCTCTCTGTTTAACTACTGTCCTAATTCTCTTCTCCCCTTTGCCTCAAAGCTACTTGAGTGGCTAGTATACAACCGCTTGACTCGCTTTCTCTTCTCCAACTCCCTGCTTGACTCTTTGCAATTCGGTTTCTGCCTTCTACACTCCACCAAAACAGCACTAATAAAAGTGGCCAACGACCTGTCTCATAGCTAAGTCTAAGGAGCCTATTCTATAAACTTCGATAACCAACTCATCAAGGTTTTTGCCACTCCATGTACGATTTGGAATATTTGCTATTCAGAAAGCCTTGATGACCAGCCAAACTCGTATGGGGAGTGCATTTTCCCGAGAGTTTTCGCTCCTGGCCAAACACATCGAGCGGGAACTGACAAACAGAAAAATAGCGCCATTTTGATAAAATCACACTATTCTAGTAGCCTTGAGAATCTCATAGAAGGTCTGAAATAGCGAGTTTATCACAAATCTCATCTCGCCACCCCAAGAGTGATGGGATGGGATTTGAGAGTGGGACTTAGAAAACAAAATGCATTTTCCTGCATCGGATTGAAGCCGGGGTCTCCGGAGCTGATACCCATTAATACCAGTTCCAGAGACCCCCGGCTTCAATCCTATGCAATAAAAATACATTTACAGGCAGCTTCATTAACTTAGAGGTTAGCCTCTAAGACAATGAAGGGGAACTACCAGTGCACGGTTTATTGTGGGTAGCGGGGGTGGGTGAAGGAGATATTTGGATCATGGTGAGTGTTTAAGCCTTGTGGGAGGGTTGCAGGAGGAGTTAACCCCTTCATTACCTTAGCGGTTAACCCCTCCAGTGTCCCGCCCGGTAGGACTAAACACCCACCACGGGCCAAATACCACCTTCGCCCACCCTGCTACCCACAATACACATTAAAACACAATACTAGCCAAATACACCCATTCATTGCCAGTGTGGTTACCTATGCCCTCAATGGGAGCAAAGATAACCCCAATGGGAATGAATGGGCACCCGCTCTACCTCCAACAACCATAACATTACAGTGCAGTAATGGGCAAAATTACTATGATCCAGATCTGGATAATAGCTCATTTGCCCATTCAAAATAAAACATTATCCAGAAAGCATTAAGTAAATAAAACTTCTACTTACCCCTGCCAGGATGAAGGCCGTTCTCATCACTGTCCTCCCCATCCATGTCCTCCGTGGGCAGCAACAGTACAATAAAAATACAAACTGAAGGCCCCTAACCCCTTAATCACCGTAGCAGTTAGTAACTGCTATAATAATTAAGGGGTTAACCCCAATCCCCTGGTACCCACCCGGGAGGCCTCACGACCCTCCCAGGGGCAACTATCCCCATCCTCTATCCATTGTTTGGCATAGTGGTACACCATCTTATCGAGGCTCTGAAATAGTTTGTTTATCAAAGAGCTCATCTTGCTACCCCAAGGGTGGTGGGATGGGATTTGAGAGTGGGACTTAGAAAAAAAAAATATAATTCTTACATCGGATTGAAACCGGGAGTTTCTGGAGATGATACACATTAATACCACCTCCGGTGACCCCCTTCTCCAGTACACTAGTATTAACATTTAAATAAAAACTCTTTGATCGCCTGTGAGCTGTGCAGGGAGAGGCGGCTGTCTCTGTGCAGCTCTCTATGCAACTCTTACAGACTGTGGCCAGATCGTACGGGGAAACCGTGGCCAACGACCTGTCTCACAGCTAAGTCTAAGGGTCACTTCTCCTTACTAATTCTCTCTGCTGCCTTTGTCACTGTTTATCACCCCCTTCTACTGCACACCCTACACTCCATTGGCCTCAGTGATGCAGCCCTCTCCTGGTTCAATTACTACCTATCCAACTGCTCTTTTAGTGTTTCCTTCTCTGGCATCCCCATCTCACTCCCTCTTTCTGTTCCACAAGGCTCTGTCCTTGGCCCTCTGCTCTTCTCACACTCTACCCCATCTCTCCGTGAACTAATACTGTACAATCCTTTGCTTTCAGTATAATCTCTAGGCTGATGTCACCCAAATCTCCTTCTCCTCTCTCTTATCCCGTTGCAGTATTTGTTTCCTCCTTGATTTCCCCATTATCTGAAGCTTAACATGTTCAAAACAGAACTAAAAATCCTTCCACCTTCCACGTGTCACCCGTACACCCAAACTCTCCCTCGCTGTCAATAATACCACAATCTCCTCAACACACCAAACCCGCTGTCTAGGGTCATGCTTGACTCCACCCTTTCCTTCATTCCTCACATTCAAGCTCTTACTAAGTCCTGCCACCCCCAAAATATTGCTAGGATAAGCCCTTTTCTCACTCATGGCGCAATTAAAATCCTAATTCACTCACATCTTGTGCCGCCTTGACAACTGCAACCTTCTTCTAGTTGGCATTCCTCTCATCCACCTGTCCCAACTTCAATCCATCCAAAATGCTGCTGTCAGACCCATCTACCTCACTCCCTGCTCCACAACTGCTGCTCCACTACGCAAATACCTACACTGGCTTCCCATATCCCCTAGAATTAAAGTTAAAATTCTAGTTCTGACATACAAAGCTCTCAAAGGTGCTGCCCACCCCCCTTAGATCTCAGCCCTCATCCCACAAATATATCTCAAAACACTTCCTCAGCTCTTTCCATGACATCTGTCTCTCCTCCTGCCTTATTACCTCCTCTCACTCCCACCTACAAGACTTCTTCCGAGCTGCTCCCTCTCTCTGCAATTCCCTACCACGCACCACCCGACTCTCCCCCAGCTTTCAGACATTCAAAAACTCTCTAAAGACTCACCTTTTTTAAGTAAGCCTATCTGGCATCCTATCATCAACCGACCAACCCTATTAGTACCAGCTGTGCGGCTGGACCAAATCCCATTCTATCTAACACCCCCAAACATCCACACCCCGAAACATTAATAGATCCAGCAATGTGGCTAGACCATACTCTACCCCACAATGAGCAGCCACTTTACCCTTTGTTTGAACATTACCCCTTATTCCCTCTAGAGTGCAAGCTCTCAGGATCAGGGCCCTCATTCCCTTCTTTAGCTGTTTGCCTGTGTCTGTCCTTACTTGGGTGTCATTCAGTTTATGTAATTGATGTCCCTCTGTACCCCCATTGTACCACGCTGTGGAATATGTTGGCACTTTACAAATAAATAATAATAATAAATGGTAAGAGAAACTATAACTATCAGTTGTCTAAGGTCATAAAAAGCGTATACTAAGGGGTCTCGTAAAGCTCTAACTGGTATCAGAGCTCAATCAGCGTTAACTGCCATTGAAAGCGAGTTAACACTGAACGAGGTGCAATACTCCCCACTTAAGATTTGGTTCGGTGCCACATACAGGCAACATCTACACACTAAAATTGTAAGTCTTATTACTCTTTCTTTAAAAACAAAACCTTGTTGGGTAGCTGAATTATAGTTTCTACATGTAGATTCCCACACGCTGTCTCTCACCTGCTTTTAAATGACTCTCACTGATTTTTTAGCATCAATGGTCTCACCAGGAGTTATTTATCCACGTTTCCTGCCTGCAAAACGGGTGCAAAAAAGTAAAATAGCACATGATTTACTAAAGAAAAGGAATCTCATTCAAATTAGTACAGATGCAGTGGCCATTATTTTAACAAATCACGCGGTGTATACCTCGGAATACCGATGTCATGGTGCGGGATTTCTTCCAACCGCACCACGTTTAGACGCGAGTGCAGAAAATGGCATTTTAGTGTTCTGGCTTTTAAACACCTGAAATTGACACAATAGCACAGTAGCACAGCACTGTACACATTACAATTCATTCATTTCATTGCACACAAAGAAACAGAATCCATGAAATTCAACCAAAGCAACCGCGATAAACACGGGTGCCTGGTGTGATTGGCCGCGTTCATGCCGCGTGGAGTACAGCAGCGCACACGAAAACGGCGCATTGATTTCTTAAAATAATGGCCGCTGCATCAGTAGCATTTTTTCTTCAGTACTGGTGCATTTTTTTTTATATAGTTTGCCATAGTTGTACAGCCACAAGGCTTTTATACAGTAAATAATTGTAAGAAATCTAATGAAATGATTATTATATTGTAATGAATGAATCCGTTATCAATACAGAGTGTCAGGATATGTCAGTATACATTTTGATTGTTCTTTCATACATATTATATCTGATTTATCAAGGTTATTCCTTCATTTGGTGTATATCGGGATATATCCAGTAACCGTACTTTGGAGAATTATATTGATGGTGCAGCTGCCCTAAAAGGCCAGAATAGACAGAGAGGCCGGAAGATGGTTGTAAGTTGCTTGTGCTGCCCTGTTTAGGTTTGATACTGATTATTAACAACTGCAGGTCATTCTCAAACACTTCAACAAAGTCTCTCTGGCAAAAATCTGATTTTTTTCCATTAAAAGATCAATTTTTTTTTGTCCAAAATCGTGCTAATTTCAGTCCTATGTAGGCTATATTTGCAGATTGGGGCAGCAAATATATTCATTTTGCGTATTGAAATAAAGTAGGTATGTACTAAGGAAGATAGAGCAGAGATTGGATTGGAACCACTCATTTTATGCAAACACAAAACCATGGAAAAAAGTGCTTTCTATCTTATATACCTATATCTGATATGAGTTCTTGTATTGTGTGTTGTAACGCTCAAAGTAATGTCCTTAAAAGAAGTATTACTATATATGAACAGTGGGTGGCAGTGTTGAATAAGCCAAATACCACTGATTTGGTGTTGGGGGCGTTATTCACAAAACTACGATACTGCAGAAGTAAATGAGATTTGGATGCAATAGTGCCCCGATCTGCACTATCATAGTTTTGCAATTTACCCCCAATGACTATTTTTGTCACGCCTCACTTTTCTTTTGTATAGATGATGGCTGTACCTGCACACCTTATCTATAAAATCCCCATGTATTGTTAGGTTCTTCTACAACATGTCAAACATCAATATTTCAAACGTGTCATTGCTGCACTGTCTTCCATCCTGTAGACGCGTTGGTCTGGGCAGCGGTGGCCAACTCCAGATTTTAAGAATCGAATCCACGGATGGATTGTCGGTATAAAATTTTAAAAAAATCGCAAATGGCGATTTGCCCTTTTTTGAGACTGATCCTCTGAAATCTGCGGACCAAAAGAACCAGCCAATCCGAGCCAGATCCAACGGAACCGGATGATCCGAGGCGGATCCAAATCCACCAAAAAATGTTGCCCACCTCTGATATCTACTACAGAAGCTGAACCTTTCTGTGAAAACATTGCTCTAGCCCAGGGGTGCGCAAACTGGGGGGCCCGACAGATTTTAGGGGGGGCGCGGTGGTTAATCAGCACGAGGTCTCTGTAAATTCACTTACCAGGTTTCGCTTCCACGCGTCTCCATGGCGACGGGCGTCAAATGACGCAGTGGGTCACATAACCC
The DNA here is from genome assembly GCA_036426205.1 of Ascaphus truei. NCBI lineage: Eukaryota > Metazoa > Chordata > Amphibia > Anura > Ascaphidae > Ascaphus > Ascaphus truei. The sequence goes on along the minus strand of WSYH01002149.1, from coordinate 32,228 downwards.
CGCGGCGTCATTTGACGCTGCATTCAAGGTAGGGGGGGGCGCGACCCAGGAGCAGTGCAGGTGGGGGGCGCAGCCGAAGAAGTTTGCGCACCCCTGCTCTAGCCATTAAGCATATAAATGAGTCACCCACATAGAACAAGGAACGCCTAACCGGAAGCAGTGTGACTGTGTGAATCACTTCTGAGTGGCATGAAATGTGTCAGGATTAAACCTCGAAATGCTGAATTTCTGTGTGCTGTTTATAAAAACATTAAATCACAATACCGTACATTAAAAATATAATATCCTCTAGAAGTTGACGCATCGGACGTCGGGCCGGAGCTATTTTGTCACAGAGGAAGGACCTCCAAGCCAAACTACATCCGTGCGCATTATTTTCTTAAAAAAAAGTCTTCCGCCGAAGAAAATTATGATGTGGGCAATCGGGAACTCCTAGCCATCAAGATGGTCCTAGAAGAATGGAGAAACTTGCTTGAAAGAACGGAAAACCCAGTTACCATACTAACGGACCACAAAAATCTGCTATACATCGGAGACGCTAGGCGACTGGGTTCTCGACAAGCACGTTGGTCACTTTTCCCCCTCCGGTTTATTATTTCATACCTACCAGGCTCAAAGAATATGAAAGCAGACGCTCTCTCTCAGCAGTTCCTGATGGAAGACAAGGTGGAGGATCGACAGGAGACTATACTCCCTCCAGCCTGCATAATTTCCCCTAACACATTTGACTCCTTGGACAAAGGCAGAGGACGTGTTCCCCGATTCCTTACACTTCTCAATGCTCCCAAACTATCAGAAGTGTTCATGAAATCGTCAGAGCGGATGGCAATTTCTTCCAAGCAGGCGACACGTTCTTCCCGGTGGGCACCATGTTCTTCCAAACGCCGAAGACGGTTGAAAACTTGTTCTTGGAAGCCAACCATGATACATTGCAAGTCATTAATAGCAGAGCAGCAGCAATCTTAATGGACAAGTATAGGTACTGCAGGCGTAAAACATGACATTGATGATCAAAACCCCAGAGACTGGAGTTGTCCAAAGTGCCACTATGCTGCAGCCATAACAACAAATGGAGCCTCGTGAAGCAACACCGTAACAGGCCCAAATTAAGGCCTGCAAAAATTGATTGTCGCATCATTGCTATTGCAGCAAAACATTAGACGCTCCCATGGTCAGCATACAGAGTTTCTGCACTCCACACCCGGTTGCTTCCAGGCCTCCTGTCCCTAGTACTGAGCCCCTTTGCTGGTCAATGGTGCAACAGAGGACCCCATCCACCGGGTCATGACAGGGAAGAAAGGAGGGAAGCCGTGCCACAGATGGATAAGTTGACTATCTTTTAACACAGTTTTATATATAAATGTTCCTACAGGTTATAATTGGGTATATTGGTATTTGCACACAATAATAGTCTATTAGAGAGGGTTGGGGTTCCTTACAATGCATCTGATCTCAGACACGCTATTAGAGAGGGTTGGGGTTCCTTACAATGCATCTGATCTCAGACACGCTATTAGAGAGGGTTTGGGTTCCTTACAATGCATCTGATCTCAGACACACTATTAGAGAGGGTTGGGGTTCCTTACTATGCATCTGATCTCAGACACGCGATTAGAGAGTGAGGGAAGGGGTTCCAGAGTATAAGGTAGGAAACAATTGAAAAAGTCAAGTTCATAATAGAAAAACCGGTAAGGCTATAACATGATCCCTCCGGAGCCACATACTGTATATAATGGTGTGCAAAATAAACACAGTTGGGGGGGAATATGGCGGAGGAAGGGAGAAGTGAGTGAACGGAACCCCCACAGGTGAAGTGGGAGACCGGAGAGTACTCAACCTGGTGGTTCTGCAACCCCCACTATTCCTGCTATCACACACTGCATTGTAAATTCCCCTGTACAGTATTTGGTACAATTTTCAAATGACCTGAAAATTATAGGGAACCCTTTAGGGATGTCTGTGGAACCCAAGGGCTCCTAGGAACCCCTGTTGAAAAATATTGCTAGGGTATAAATCCAGTGGGACTCTCTCTTGAGATGTTATTTGTCCCAGTTTTCCCTTCATAAAATGTAATTTCAGGGATGCTTTTTGTGACGATAGTGGTAGCTGGCATCACAATACTGGGATGAAGCCCAGCTAGCTACCCCTAAATCCATGTAACTTGGCCACCTATGTAAGGCTTATTTTGGCCAAATGTATTTAATATCGGAACAGGGAATGCATAATGCACTATGTATGTGAGAATTTATTCCAAAGCCCTCTATTCCCTGTTAATTCAATATCCAAGTCTAGTTGAGCAAGCAATATGAGGTAAAGTGTTTTGTGATCTATGTGTAAGCACTGTGATGTAATTAGAGAGTCAGCCCTGCAAAAGTGTTAATTGAATTATGTGACTGTATGTACTCGTTTCTAAGATAGCAGACTTGTAATGGAATTTGCACGTGAGTTACATTTGTATGGAGGGGACTCTGATTTAATCAGCTGAGGTTCCTGCAGATAAATGTGTATTGAGACAATGGTTGGGAGCGTGGAGTGTTAGAGACATTTGGTGAGTGAGAGAGTTAACAATCGGAGATGGGTTCTGTAACAGGGGACTTATCCCTGTTCAGTAATGGCCTTGATTTAATTAGCAGTGTGTAGTTAATTACTAAACACCACCTGCCTGATTAGATTGTTTACAAAAAGCCTGCTTGAGACAGGAAGTGACTACTCCTTAGCTCGATGAGAGCTGACCTTTGGAGCTGACCAGTCTAGCTCTGCACAGCAGAGCTGATTTCAAGACACAGGGAAAACTACTACACCTGAAACTGACAAGGAAGTGAGAAAGTTTTCCCTCCAAGAAACAGATAAGACTTTTATTCTTAAGAGACTGCTTATCTGCTTATCTCTGCTATATGTTTTTGGGCGGTGAGAAATGCTTGACTAAGGGAGATGTGAATTATTGCAAGGTGTTCACTAGAATACATCCCAAGTGAATAGAAGCTTTGTCCCCCCCCCCCCCCCCCCTGTGTTTGGATGGATTTCCTGATGAAAAGGAAAAGCACAATAAAGCCTTATTATAATTTCACATTATAACGTTGAAATTGTGTACCTCTGGAAACGCCGTTACATATGGTGTCGACGGGGGACAGAGGTGTCTTTGTAGTTATAAAAGGACCGGAGATTTTATGTGTGAAATTTGTTTTTTGGCTTTTTGTACAAACAGTCTGAAAAAAAAAAAAAAAAAACCCCATGCAGCAAGATCGGAATTAAAGGGATACAAACCACTGAAACCACACTGCACTGAAACTTACAAAAACCCAAAGAAGAGACTGCTGAAGGAGCAAACCTATTTGCCTATCACAAAGTGTAATATGGTCATTGAAATAGGGGTTTTGCCTTTCAGCCATAGTCAGGGTTCAAGAAGTGAGTCAGCCTTGAAAAGGGATAGGTGTTTGTTGTTTTCAAAAGTTTCGCTGAAGCAGTGAATACAGATGGTGACCACGAGTGGTACTGATTTGCAAATAAAGGTTGCCACACCGCATAGGATACCAGCTGTGAATGGAGTATATGCAGAAAAGTGTGAAAATTGATACAGGACTGTGCTGAAGCAGGGGATTTTAGCAAACAAATGCTGAGTGTAAAATGCAATAGGGGAAAAGTGATTCTGAACTGTGTAAAAGGTTTTTCAAACCAATGTGAATGTTGAGTCACCTTGCCGGAATGAAAAAATAGTCCACTACAAAGAATGTTTTTTTTGCAAGAAAAAAGTCTGCCTACATATATCTTGGGAGCAAAAACAGACACCCAAAGTGTGAAGTGTGAATGCCATAATACCCAAGATGAGACTGAAAATACTGAAATCAGGCAGAAAACCAAATTCTGTTGCTGAAGCGGGGAGATTGCACCCTGCAAGAAAATGGTGTAAAGCAAAAAGACTTTTTTACCCAGCAACTGCAAAACTTGTATACCTGATGAGAGAAAATGCATGTACAGTACTGCTGATATTGTAAAACGTATCCAAGAAGAAAAAGTCTACAGAGATGCCTGTGAGAGCTACGACCTCTACAAGCAAAAATTGCCATCTGTAGGACTACCACAATTGGGGGTTCTAGCAAATACAGTGGCAACAGCGCAATAGTGCCTCTGAGGTCAGGAAGAAAATTACACCTGATAGCCTAAAAATGGAGGGACAAGATGAGCGTTCCTGTAGAACCTACCCCACGGAAGAGTGGCCCTTCAGTCCAATAAAGAGGAAGACTCACTCTTACGGGGAACCCGAACCGAGTCCACCCACAACAACACCCCAAGAATGGTGTGGGTGCCTGAACTCGGCATGAAAGAAAAAGACACGCCCCCTTTGATGATGAATAGATCAACAGGAGACAGAGCGGGGGAGCAGCAGATCACCCAATATTTCTGTCAGCTAAAGCAACTGCAAGAAAAGCCTGGCGTATATAATGAGTGCTAAAATTTCAATGAAGATGGAGACCCCAATATCCCTGAAGGGACGGTGTCATCCAAATCAAAAAGGTGGAAAAAGAAAAAGAAAAGCAGTCTTCACTTACCGTGGGAAGGAACAGACACGTCCGCAGATCCTGTGGAGGAAAAGGGGGACCGAGTTGCCCTGCAGCCTAGAGAAAATGGAGAATTCGTCCCACGGTTAACCGAATATCCAGAGGGCCCAAGGCAGACGTCGTGTACCCCAAAGAAGTGTCTGTCCAGTGCCAACAGTAGGAACCCTCAACCAGTTATCCCAGGGAAGCGGAGCCAGAAACCAGTGAGTGACGATCCGACCAGCCCTGAAGACGACCCGAAAATTGCCCGGCATGACTGTGATCTGTCTGTGAAGAATTAGGAGAGAGAGAGAAAAATAATGCTGGCTACAGAAGACTGTGCTCGCAATTTACTCTGCGGCCAAGACCGAATTGGAGGATCTCAAGACTGAGCTAGATACTGCAAAGGCACAATTTCCGCCATGGAGGAAAAGCAGAGCCATCTGATAAAATGGTGGCTACGCTAAAGCGGAAGTATAGAGGAGGCACTGAGGCAGAGACAGTCTTCCAGCCAGAGGTTCACACTCTTCGCATAGAGCTGAATTCCTCACAAAGGAGGTCAACAGGTGTCCGGATAGAGTGGACGTATCTCAGAAAGAGGTTAAGACACTCCGCAGAGCACTGGATGCCTCACATCAGAGACCAACAGCTGCCGCACAGACCTGGAAGTTTCCAGAAAGGAACTACACAGTCTCAATGAGGAGCTGGACATGCTAAAGAAAACTACAGGCATACCCCGCTTTAAGTACACTCACTTTAAGTACACTCGGGAGTAAGTACATATCGCCCAATAGGCAAAGGCAGCTCACGCATGCGCCTGTCATAAGTCCTGAACAGCAATACGGCTCCCTACTGTACAAAAAGCTGTGCGCAAGCGGGGAGACTATAGAGCTGTTACAAATGGGTTATTTACATCAGTTATGCACGTATATAACGATTGCAGTACAGTACATGCATCGGTAAGTGGGAAAGGTAGTGCTTCACTTTAAGTACATTTTCGCTTACATAAATGCTCCGGTCCCATTGCGACGTTAATGCGGGGTATGCCTGTATTGGTAATCTTGAAACAGATCTCAAAGTCTCTCAGAAGGAGCTTCAGACCTCAACCTAGAGAAGGAAGTCTATGCCAGGGGATTGTCATTCTCAAAGCAGATGTGCGTAATGGAAGGAGGACTGCAAAGAGGCCCTGAAGAATACAGAGACTGAAAAAGGAGAAAATTCAAGATTAAAAAGGAAAACTTAAAACTGAAAGAAGAAAAAATTTTCCAGTTAACAAGAAGAAGTCAAGGAAAGTTTGACGCAGAGCACAGACTGCAGAACCAACTGCAAGGTTGCGTACAACCTCCCAGTATGCTGAGGAGAAGCAGCAAACGTACAAGAGAAGAAAAACTGCAGGTGCTAAAGAGGTACAAGCGCTGCAGGATCGTTGATACCCAGTACGTCCCCACAGAGCAGTATGAGGAGCTAAAGGCAAGCTGCATGTCTTCAGAGCATCGTTGGAAACAGAGTCGATACGGTGACTCTGTATGAGAGGGAGCGTGAGAAGGCTCAGAAACTGGAGCAAGAGCTGGAGAGACAGAGACTGGCATTCCCTTGAGGAGTACCACCAAGAGAGAAAACAGACCAGCGACAAACCTTGACGACAAAAATTACAGAGCTCCAGATTGAAGGAGACTCTGATACAGATTCCTCCAATAGGAAAAAAAGGTATTGGCTCTGCCCAACGACCAGTATCCACAGTAACTAATGCCCGTAAGGACAAGGGTACAGTGAGAGTTGGGGACTCCACGCAACTTCAAAGCAAAAATTACGAAGTTTGAGTACCAAAGAAAGCATAGCCAAACACCAGCTGCCCAACAGGCAACAAAAAGAGGTAGAGTGCAGATCAAAGCCAGAAGAATCCTTAGCTGAAGAAGCTGAAATGGCGACTCCGTGGTGTGGATAAGCTGCAGAAAAGACCACTTCAGAGCAGAAACTCTAAGGGTAGTCCTCAACTGTTACAAACTGTTGCCATACACTTTGTCACCAAAAAGGGAGTGCCCGACGCAACAGAAATCTCAAGACGCGCACGCGATAAAAAGACTTACGTGGAAAAAGTCCTTCGAGCGACTGAGGAGTGCTGATCTCAAGCATCTTCGGGAGGGAGGAGACAAAAATAAACTGGAGAAAGGGCTCCAATCCCAGTGGGACAGAGGGTTCTCTTCTCCATCCACTTCGTTCAAGTCACAGAGTATCTAGAATGAGAGTGGAAGGATGGGCTTTGGCCGTGGTAAGCCGAGTTCCCACAAACAGGGGAGGTATGTAACAGGGGACTATCCCTGTTCAGTAATGTGCTTAATCTAGCAGTGTGGTAGTAATTACTAAACACCACCTGCCTGATTAGATTTTACAAAAGCCTGCCTTTGTGAGAAGGAAGTAGTGACTACTCCTTAGCTCTGACTGAGAGCTGACCTTTGGAGCTGACCTGTCTTGAGCTCTGCACAGCAGAGCTGATTTCAAGACATAGGGAAAACTACTACACCTGAAACTGAACCAGGAAGTGAGAAGATTTTCCCTCCAAGAAACAGATAAGACTTTTATTCTTAAGAGACTGCTTATATCTGCTTATTCATGCTATATGTTTTTGGGCGGCGAGAAATGCTTGACTAAGGGAGATGTGAATTATTGCATAGTGTTTCACTAGAAATACTCCCAAGTGAATAGAAGCTTTGTTCCCCCCCCCCCCCCTGTGTTTGGATGGATTTCCTGATGAAAAGGAAAAGGCACAATAAAGCCTTATTATAATTTCACATTATAAACGTCTCCAAATTGTGTACCTCTGTGAACGTCCATCTACAGGTTCTTAGCACACCCTCTGGCTGTTGTGGCACCAACCTAATCCATGCTCTGATTGTCCAGCAGCTCCTCCCATGTAACGGATAGCCACAGAGGGCTATTTAAGGGGTGCTGCTGATCAGAGAATCAGATCTACTTTCAGAGAACATCTGAGAGCAAGAGAGGCTAGCAGAGACTGAGAGACACTCTGAGAAGGAGTGTGGAGATTCCCTCAGAGGACCATCTGAGAGACAGAGAGACTGAGAGACATTCTGTAAAGGAGTTTGGATCTTTACAGTGACCAGCTGGAGATATCGCAGAGGGGCTGCTGTGTGATCAGCACTCTGAAATCCTGGACGAGAAGAGGACAGGGCAAGCCTTCTTGAAGAAGGCCCCTACACCTAGTGAGACTAGAGTCTACTCCCCAGGCTCCCAGTTGGTATTGTATCTGTAAGGCGTAGCTTACCACAAACCAGACGCGACCGCGAGGCTGAGGTAGGGAATTGTATAAATGCCAACCCACAACCGTGAGGGCGCGCCTAGATTGTAGAATAGTCTTGCAAGCCCGGTCAGGAGTACAGAAGGTAGAGTAGTCGTTTATACTTGCCGGGTCTGGATTGGAGAATAGCGGATCGTTGGGGTACTTTGCCGGGGTCAGGATTGGAAAGTGGAGAGTAGTTGTTGCGAGGGTAGCCGAGGTCAGGATTGGAGAGTTCAGGATGGTCGTATGTAAGCCAGGTCAGGAGAGGAGAGATGCGTAGTCCAAGGAACGTAGCAGGGTCAGGCAGCAGGATCAAGGCACAAGGCAGAATGCAGCAAGGCACGGCGTCACACAAGGTTATGCTCAGCAATGAGAGACTGAGCGAAGCAGGTATATAAAGGATCCTTCCTCCAATGGTGAGCCAGGGCGGAACAAGGAGGAGGAAGCAGATAGGCTGCTGGGTCACGCAGGTGCGCCCTACTGTGCAGCCAGATTAGACCTGGGGGTGGAACTACATCCCACGAGCGTCACCGACGACAGGGGGTGGCGACCCGATCGCATGACACTCCGCACCGCGTATGCCCGTCACATGAGCGAGAGTCTGGAGGCAGGTCCAGAGGAGACCTGTTCAGCGCACGTCACCGACGTCAGAGGATGGTCAAAGGATCGTGCGTCACTCGCGCACTGTGCATAACCGTTGTTAGAGCGGGAGCGGAGCCTGGGAACAGATTCAGAGGGGAGGCTGGCCAAACAGGCAGGACGCACGTCAGAGCGGAGGCGGAGATTGGAGGCAGGGCCCGCGGAGGGACAGACAGATCTTGCTCCGTGCGCACGCAGCGGGACCGCCATGGCATCGCGCATCCTGAGTGCCTGAAGGAGTGGGATGGAGAGGTGTGTTCCGGCCATCAGTATGACGAATCCTCCTTTCTGACGAAGAAACCCACTATTTGGAGTTTCGAAACGCGTAGGAGGTTTTTTGGCACCGCAGGGACACCGTAGCAGTGGAAATTCAGTGGTGACGTCAGCGGAGGAGTTGATCGAGCGTTCTCCGGCAGCAATTCTACACGGAGCAGAGAAGTTGATCCTCCCTCAACAGCTGGCGTATTTCACCCCTTGGCGAGCGGTTGATCCGGCGGAAAATACCCTAAAACCAATGCACATGTCCTATTCACTTCTGGTGAGTAGGATTACAATTTTTATCAAGGCGGAGCAAGTTCAAAGATCAATTGGTCCAATGCAGAGGCACATCAAAGTTTTAGTGTAATACATTGTAATTTTTATTGTTTAGTTTTAACTTTGTGTAATAAATTGCCCTTTTTATTTGTGATCCTAGTTGTCCCTGGGTAATGCACTATTGCAGACATCTGCATGTTTTGTCTTTTCTCCTGAGGTATTCGTTTAAAAGAAGAATCCTGTTTCCAATCTACACCCTTGCCTCAGCGCCACAGGAGGTTGCTATTTCTTCAGTTCCCTCAAGCCTACAGCAGATGGAGGCGCTGCACTGCTAAAGAATAAGTAGGGTATGAACCCCAGAAGCCTAGTCCTGTGTCCCCACTACTACCCGCGGACGACTCAGCCCTCCTGTTACGAGCAGGTATCATGCACCACACGATCAGTTCTGGCCAAATATACCACCGGATAACTATATTATCACTTTCATCAACACACTGCTGCGTTCCAGCTACAGACTTTCTAAACTCATGTTAAAGTTCATCTGCTTCACATCTTAAGCTAAGGCCCTGCTGCACGCGCCAGCGCGCCCGCCTTGCATCCTGGCAGCGCGTGCACAGCACTTCACCGTGGTCTGTGGTCTGAAGGGAGCTTTTTTTTGGCGTGGGTGGCGTGGCCACGGTGAATCGGGTGGGCGCAGCCATGATGGAGGGGCCCTCACAGCTTGGAGACATAGGACTCACTGCGCTCCCAGACCGCTCTGCTCCCCCTGCCTCCCCCGTTACCAGCAGTGTTCATCGGACACCTGCAGATATCAGGAGAGGCTTCTAGTCTGGCGGGGGGAAGCGGAGAAGCAATCCCTGCCACAGGACGCACCGATCACACATAGCGCTGGTCTAAGATGACTGGGGGGGGGGTGGGGGCTGGCTGGCCGCTGGCGCCAGGAAGCCCCGCAAACCAAGCACTCACCTACAGAATACACCAGCCGTGGCATCCCTATACCCCCCACCCGTTTCTAGGAATTCCAGCACCTCTCTGATTGGCTCCATGGCGCACCACGTGACGTGTCGCCGCACGGGATTACAAACCTGTTGTAATGTTATCGGCTCTTTTGCTTAATAGCCTTTCTTTGCCATGTTTGATAATTAACAGGTCATGGCCTAAAGCTATAAATAGAGCATTACTGTAGCTACTGCAGGGCTGCCCTGATAACCCTTTGTGCCCTCTGTTAAGATAACTTTAAGATATGCATAAAGCAACTGGACAGCACAGCGCTGGAAGCAGTGACCATTGAGGCCCTGCTTCCCCTTGTCTGGCTAGCCTCATGTGAACTGAGCTCAGAGCTTTCCTGGATGTGAAGATACAGATTCAGAGCATGTTGAATACGGGCCAGTAATATATGTGTTTTTAATAAGCAGAAATAAAATGCAGAGCAGCAGCAGGACAGAAACTATTTTTGGGTGGGAGTGCTGTACATTCAAAATCAGTAACATACATAGCACTTTATACTCAGTACAGTAGTTGCAACAATGTGCAGGATTGAGAATGCCAGATGTCAAAGGAGAAGCAGGGGGAAGAAGAAGAGGCCGTCCAGTTCTGAGCTGACCTATCTTAATAGATTTGCCAGATTGAGTGAAGATATCGGGGGTGTCAGGGCAGAAATGACAGAGGGGACTCACAATACTTAGACCATGAAAGATTGTCGTGGTAGGGGACTCCATTATTAGGAAGATAGACCGCATGAACCGAACAGTTTGTTGTCTCCCAGGAGCTCGAGTTCGGCACATTGCCGATCGGGTGGACAGATTGCTGGGAGGGCCCGGAACTGACCCGGTGGTCTTGGGAAATGTCGACACCAATGACAAAATTAGAGAAAGATGAACAGTCCTAAAAAATTATTTCAGGGATCTAGGCAGCAAGCTTAAGGCAAGGACAACCAAGATACTATACCTATTTTAAAAAGGTTGGAGATTTTAAATTTGGAAGGAAGGGGGGGGGGGACAAGAAACAGATAATGAATTATACAAAATAGATAGGAATGGGAAAATACCTAGGGGTCATGGATGTAGAATGTAGGGAAGTGGGAGTTTGTAAGCAGGGAGACACCTATATTACAGTAAATACTGATAATACTAAAAAAAAACTTCAAAAGACTAAATCCAATTGGAGTAGAAAGGCAGCATAAGATATATATATAAGATAAAAATAGCACTGACTGGTGAAAAAAACTGAAATGCGTGCTTACTAATGCAAGAAGCCTGACAGATAAAATGGGGGAGCTTGAATTAATAGCTGCAAGGGAGCAGTATGATATCATACACATTACTGAAACATGGTGGGATGAAACTCATGACTGGGCAGTTCACTTAGAGGGTTATTCCATGTGGAGGGAGAGGGGGATTGGCCCGGTATTAAAGGGGTTGCACCCCATATGGCCACCCCCCTGACCTCACTGGGGAGGCAAGGGGTTAACTGGACTGCGATCCAGTAATGTGTTTTTCCCTGCTTCAGCCCCCAAATGTGTATCCCCCTGTAACCATGTACTTTTCCCAAACCAGTGTCTGCACCAACACTCACACTGGGACCTGTTCAGTGATAGAAGGGTTATAGTTAGGAAGTGATTATAGCCCTTTGTTCCATTTTCCCGCCTTTACAGGCTCCAGTTTGCAGCTCCCCATAGGTCACCATTGTAGCTCCATACAATCCAATGGCGAATCCGGCGATTTGGGCCCGTTTCCGTAGAAGACCTGCAGGTGGCGCCCGAGAGGAGGAGCGGCGGTTCCCCATTGTAAGTCAATGGAGCCATTCATTTCAATGGGGATTCCTCGATGCCGATCTCCAGGAATGGGTTTTAAGCCATCCAAACTGCAGACCGCAGAAGCGGATACATTATCTAAAAAGAGCTTTTGATCACATTAGTTCAAGTTCAAACACAATTGGCATGGGAAACTTAGGTTCTAGGGCACCCAGAATAAAATTATTTTTGCCCCTAGACCCTAGGAACCCCCACACACGACCACCACCGGGTCCAAGAATGAAGAAACCCCGTAAAGGGTCGCGCTCGCCACAAGGGTCGCGCCATTGACTCCAATGGTAGCGGAGGTCCCATTGAATCCCATGGCAGCGCCGGCCCATGCATTTCCTATGGCGGCGCCGCCATGTTGATTCCAATGGGGGAAAGCCGCGTGGCTTTAAAACGGCTAAGTCCGAAAGGGTAGAAAATGTAAGCCCATATCTCCGGTTCTGTGAGTGCCAGAGGGTTGGGATTTTGGTCGCATTTAGTCACTGTTCCGGCATGACTGCATGGCCATTTCCAGCCCTCTCCAGTCAACCAGATGGAGTATGGGCAAAAGTAAAAAATTGTGGTTATCCTATAGACTTCAATGGCGGAGTTTCTCCATTGAAAGCCTATAGCGGCAGAGCCCATTGACTTCAATGGCAGAGTTGCTCCATTGAAAGCCTATAGCGGCGGAGCCCGTTGAATTCAATGGGAGAGTGAAAAGCAGAGATTTATTTTAGTTATAGCGGTGAATCCTGCATTAAAGTTAATAAGGAATTTTAGTTGTTTTTTGGTATCTCCGGTTCTGGGGGTCGTGGAGGGCTGAAACGTGGCCACCATGACAATGACCCTCCGGCATGAGAACCTGGCAAGTTTCGGCCCGCTCAGGCCCCCAGAACGGAATATGTTAATAAAAATTGATATTGAAAAATGTATTGTATTTCGAAGCGGGGATAAAAGCCCGCGAAGGTTTCTGACTCTGTTTAATGTAAATGCTCAGAGGGGCGACCCATTGTCTACAACAGACCCCGTGATCAAAGGCTCAGCCACTCTGGCTGTATACATTAGGGCGGAGAAACGCAGGGCTTGAGTGGTCTGTAAGTGCTATAATTCACACTTACAGACAAAGGGTTTCCTGACCAGATCCAGGTCTGGTAGACATGTAGGCGCCCTGAATTTTGTGTGCGGCTAAAGAAATGAGACCCCCAGGGTCAGATGTACGCATGTGCCAACTAGCTGGGGGGCATGATCTATCAATGTTTCCACGGTAGAGATTGGGTGCAGATACTTGTTCTCCAATGCCTGGCACACAATGACAAAGTATAGGACTGGAATCACATAAAAACTCATGTCAGTCCTATGCTCAGAGTCTTCGATTTTACCAAGTACTTGATGCCTGATTGCTGTATGAATTACCAATCCTGTACCTGATTGATTCCATACCCAACCCCTAAGTAAGTGTTATTTCTTGTCTGTTATTTGTATTATCTTGTGTGTTCACCTATCTAGGAATAAACTATCTTTATTATATCTAAGTCATGTTCAATTCAACCCAGTTAATTGGTGTGTAATATAACCTATCACTAGCTACCGTGACATTCCCTTATTTGGAAGGATCGAGCAAATCGAAGAAGAGGTGGAGTATGCTTATATGTTAAACCGGATCTAAACCCAATTATAAGGAAACTGCAACAGTTTTGGTCCATGGTTTGGCTGGAACTCACTCTATGGCTATAGAGGTTCCAGGCAAATCTCTCCGTGAACAGCAATTGGAATCGCCTATTTCTGAATTCAGACTCCAGTTTGCCTTGATGCTGCTTTCTGTACAGCTCTACCCCTATTGGCTGTCCAAACTATTTAGGGTCATCCCTCCCACCAGGAAAGGGCTGAGCATAATTCTTGTATCCCTTGAGGGCTTCATTCCTTTAACCTGTGCTTTTAACAAGCATCTCTGCTTGGTTTGTCTTGGCCTTCTTGTGCTGAAGTCCCTGTGCTGAAGCGTCTCTCTTTCCTGAAGTCCTCACTTTCACTGTGCTGAAGCTCCTATGCTGAAGCTCCTATGCTGAAGCCTTTCCTGGTAATGACCCCAGCCTATAACCTCGACCATCGCTCCTGTGCTGCCTACCTTGACTCCAGCCTGTGACCTCATCCATCACTCCTGTGCCACCTGCCTTGACCCCAGCCTGGATACCGTTTACCCTACTATCTCCAGCTCCGACCCGGCTACACACGATGACGGAATCTGCAATCCGGACACGGTGCAGATCAGATTATGCACGGAATGGAGAGCAGAGGATGCAGGCGGTGGAGAGCAGAGGAGGCAGGTGGCGTAGAGCAGAGGATACTGGCATGGGAGAGCAGAGGATGCGGGCGGCAGAGAGCAGAAGATGCAGGTGATGGAGAGCAAAGGATACAGCCATGGGAGAGCAAATGATGCAGGCAGTAGAGATTGGAGAATGCAGGCGGCAAAGAGCAGAGGATGCTGGCGGCGGAAAGCAGAGGATACCGGTGGCAGAGAGCGAAGGAAGTTGGCGGAGGATGGTTTTGGCCAAGTCGGGGAACATCTTTGATTGCAGGATGGCGACGGGGGCCCACTCTTAGACTTAGAAGATGGGTACAAAATATATTTCAGATTTCTGGCTGCAAAGTGGTTTGTCAAGCTGAAATTATTTATATGGGGTTCTTACTTATTTATGCTGCTGTTGTCTGGAAATACCCAAATGTATTGGTGCCTTTATTTACTCAAATTAGCTAAGTGGTTAAAACATTGAAAATATCTAAGGCCCCAGGCTCTGATGGTTTCCACCAACGTTTACTACAAAAGGTTTCTAGCTTTAGTTAAACTACCAGGGAATAACCTGGCCCCAATTAAAATTAAAAATGGTACGAGACAGGGGTGCCCATTGTCTCCTTTTCACTCTAACGCTTGAACCATTAGCTGCTAATATCAGAGAAAACGCTAGCATACATGGAATAGTGATTTGAAACTAAATTATAACATTTCATTATTCGCCGACAATATTATTCTGCCCTTACCAAACCCCAGACTTCTTTACCCAACCTCCAAAAAGCATTATCAGACCTTGGGAAAATTTCTGGATATAAAATGAATAATGATAAGTTGGAGGCTCTAAATTTGAATCTCCCAGATCCGGAGATAAAATTATTAAAATTGAATTTTAACTATAGATGGAGTTCATCTCATATTAAATATCTCGGAGTAAATATGACCAGGAACTACTACTCTTTATATCAGAGCAACTACCCAACCCTGTTTGATAAGATCAAAAGGGATCTGGCGAAGTGGGAAGGATATCATGTGTTGTGGATCGGGAGAATAGTATCAGTTAAAATGAACATACAGTACTCCCATGACTATTATATCATACTCTCCCGGTCCGGATACCCAGATCTGAATTGCAAAAATCTGCAAAACAGAATATTTCATTTTATTTGGCAGTGCAAAAGGCCCAGAACAGCTAGGTCGGTTATGATGACTTCAAAGATAAGAGGGGGAATGGGGGTCCCAGATATCTCAAAATACTACCAAGCTGCCCAATTATGCTGATCCAACGCAAAACTGCTGGTTGGCTATAGAATCCCAATACGCTAAAACGTCTTCTCTGCTAATGTCCTTATGGGTACCAGATAAGAAGGAGGTACAGGAAAAAATGTTTGCGCTGGTGCCGATGAGATTTACCTGGGAGTTCTGGAGCAAGTCTAAGGGCAAATTTTATCTCGTGTCTCTCATCTCAGGACTCACCCCACTTTTTAATAACCTTAATTTCCCTCCAGGATGTGATTACAAACAATTCGATCAATTTAAAGCTAAGAATATTAGAGTAATCGCCGACCTATTACATAAAGGGAATCATTCCCGTTTCCAAGAGCTCCGAATTGGGTATGAGGCACCAGACCTTAGCATGTTTAAATATCTCCAGATTAGGCATTTTTTTACAAAAAATCTTCCCAAAATTAGAATTCAGCTCCCTTACAAGTTTCGAAACATTATGTAGGAGAGGTAGTTATCAAAAAATTTTGATTACTAGAATATATGCTGGAATGGAGGCCTCGGTCGACTCGCCTGATCATGACTATATGCTCAAATGGGTGGCTGATCTAAATATAGAAATTGACAGGGATGATTGGGAGGATATATGGGAGTTTGCTGCAAAAACTTCCATATGCACAACCATTAAAGCTGCAGTTCAGTCTTTTTTTTCTTTTTTTTTAAATTAATTTTTTTTACTTCAATAGTTTCATGTGTGCAATCTCTAATTACCTAAAGAACTGTATAGCTGCAGGTCAATTAGTTCTCCATGTATTGATAGACGAAATTTGGTGGCATAATTAGTGAAGGGATCTGTTTTTCTTCTGCTTCTGTCAGTCAGTGGAAGCTCATGAATATTCATGAGCACTCCTGCACTGACATGTGCTAGAGGGAGGGCAGGGCTGACAAAGGGGTGTGCCAGGGCTTGTGACAGGACATGAAGGGGCAGTGCCTTAGCAAATGGCTGTTAAAATAGAATACAAGAAAATTGGTCTTTCAAAGTTGTTTTTTTTAAAACAGAAAATGCTAAAAGTATTTTTTCTTACTACAGAACTGATTTATTAAAAAAAAACACACATGCAGGATATTGACTGAACTGCAGCTTTAAAGAAAATATATATAAAAATCTATTTTATTAGTACCTCACCCCAAGTCGATTGAAACATTGATTCAACGGTTGATTTTTTTGATTTTGATATGTTATATTTATTATATAAAAGATTTTATATGATTTGTTACTATTCCTACTGTATTCCTGCCCACATGCATCTCTCAAATACTGCCACATTATGATGAGATGAGGTTATTAGTTTAATATGAAATATGAAAAATGTTTGAATATATTTGAACCATCCTGTCACAGCCTTCTGATTCTCCAATCCTACTCATCTGGGTCTATGATGAAATATAAATGAATGATTTTTGCTTTATATAAGCCCAAGGAGTATAGATTTTATGTTTCATTGACCTGTCATTTATATACCAATAAGAAACGTCTTGATGTATGTATATGTTTATGTTTTTGGTCACAATGACTGGTCATTTTATATGTATTTTTGTGTTTTAACTTTTTTCATCTGACATCTATGTTGACTATGCGGATTCTATGTTCCATATTGAAGTGATCAATGATTGTTATACTAGACACCTGATACTCATTGTGCTGATTAATTTGAACAGCTGTCATAGGTTTGCTGGTGTATAACTGGATGTCTTGTGATGCAAGCGAATCACTCTTTTGACAAAGGCCTTCCAGGCTGAAACGNTGTCAAGAGGACTCGCTGCACCTGTGCAATAAAGCTCACTTTTAACCCACATCAGCCTTCATCTACTTTTGTGCTGTGCGACGCATCTTTCTCTCTTGGAGAAGTTCATTCGATTGAAACAAATCTACCCTCTGGTGTCTGATCTGTGCTGGAGGGGCTGTGGGCAGAGAGGCGAAATGGTCCATATTTGCTGGACATGCCCGGAAAAACAGAAAGATTGGATCACTATCAAAACTATTATTAAAGAAATAACGGATGTATCCATCCCTATGGATGGATTTTTCTGGTAGCAAAGCCAGTTGAAGATATTGGTCTCCCAATAAGAAGGCTGATATTTATTCTGTCAGCAGCTAGATGTGCTGTGGTGGCCTCCTGAAAGAAGATAGCTCCCCCCTCTCCCCCTCTATACAAACTGTTGAGAAAAGAATAAACGAGGTGATGTTGATGGAAAAATTGATAGGGTTCTTGAAGCAGTAAACCAACGAATTCTATAAAACGTGGGATCCATGGCTGGTTCAGTGAACTGACTTAAAAAATGAGATTAGCTATGACGATCGTGAGCGAACAAGGGGGGTCACTGTCCCCCCAACTTTCCCCACTATCTTTCTTCCTTTCTTTTTCTCTCCTTGTCCTTCTTGTAGGACATTCAATGGACAATGCTGGGTGGTCTCTGTTACCATCTAGATGGAAATCAATACACCCATCTTAGTGTTCACAAATAAAACTAGGATGTTGATCAGGTGTTATTAAATATTATTCAATGTTTTCTCTATTTCCCTATATTCACTGAAAATAGAACAGTGTTTTGTTTTCTATCAATGTTTTCAGATGTTGTTTATTTTATGTTCACTCAATAAAAATATTTGAAAAAAAAAAAAATCTGTTTGTAAGGGTTCCATGTAATCAGGGGCTGCAGATTAAAGTGCTCTAAAATAGCACAAAACGTAAAAAATCTTGCACTTATAAAGATATTTATGCTGCTGGTTTATTGATGCAAAAGGTAGGTGAATATTGCACTTTCATTTTTTTTAGTTATTTGCTAAATAATAATTACTTTTTGCACTCAATGAAATAAATAACAATTGACTCATTGAGCCTAATGCTTTTGGTAAATCTTTTGGGGTAATTGGGAAATAACCCAATTTAAAATGATGCCCTGCATTGCAACAGAACAATTATGAATTGTGTGAAAGTATAGAACACTTTAAGTATATTTTAGATTTTAAAAGTGAATGATACTATATATATATATACAGTGCTTGACAAATCACCCAAAAATCTACTCGCCGAACCAAAAAATCTACTCGCCACCTAGTCCCGCCCCAAACCCGCCTCTAGTGCCGACCAACAACCACCTATAATGACCCCAAGCCCGCATTATAAAAAAAAACATAAAATGAAATAAAATTGAATAAATTATAGTAAGAATATTGTTTTTGACATAAGTTATTTATTGGATTACATTAAACTATAATTAGTCCTTGGGTGTGTTTGTGTGTGTGTGTGTGTGTGTGTGGTTGTGTGTGTGTGGTGTGTGTGTGTGTGTGTGGTGTGTGGTGTGTGTGGTGTGTGTGTGTGGTGTGTGTGTTGTGGTGTGTGTGTGTATGGGTGTGTGTGTTTAAATGTCGAATCTAGAAAAAATAGCCAGAGTGGAATGACTAGTTTCCGCACCTCTTAACTAGTGCCTGGATGCCCCCGCTTCACAATATTTAAAGCAGAGCAATCCCGCTGGGATCTTACCTGATCGCAGACTCTTAATGTCCAGGTACCTCATTCCCGCCAATGTTTACAAGGAGGGGAGGTGTTCCATACTGTCTTCTGGGTTACAGGGGATTCCGATGTCTTCTGGTGAAGCTTGAGTCAGATCTGGAAGAAAGCAGTATAGGTTATTTTCAGTGTAGTATAGGGCAGTTAAGATATACAGGGTAAATAAAATATCCAGATCCAGATTGTGAGACAGAGAGAGGGTGAGACGAGAGAGGGTGAGACAGAGAGAGGGGAGACAGAGAGAGGGTGAGAGACAGACAGAGAGAGGGTGAGACAGAGATAGGAGTAAGTGAGGGAGAGAGAGGAGGGAGAGAGAGGGTGAGAAGAGATGGATAGAGGGTGAGAGAGAACAGAGAGAAGGTGAGAGAGAAGGAGAGAGGGTGAGAGGAGAAGGAGAGAGGTGGAGAGAGAGGTGGGAGAGAGGGGAGAGAGACACAGAGAGGGTAGAGAGAGATGAATAGAGGGCGATGAGGAGAGAAGAGAGAGACGGAAGAAGAGAGGGTGAGAGAAGAGACGGAGAAGAGGGAGCAGAGGGTGAGAGAGAGAGGGTGAGAGGGTGAGAGAGGGACGCGGAGAGAGGGTGAGGAGAGACGGAGAGAGGGTGAGGAGAGAGGGTGAGGAGAGAGGAGACGAGGAGTGAGAGAGGACGGAGAGAGGTTGAGGCAGAGAGATGGAGAGAGGGTGAGAGATGAGGAGGGGACTGAAAGAGAGACAGGAGAGAGGGTGTGTGAGAGATAGAGCGGAGAAGACGGGTGAGAGAGAGCGGAGAGAGGGTGGATGCAGACGGAGAGAGGGAGGAGAGAGAGAGAGAGAGGTATGACTAGAGTGGTTGAAGAGACGACGAAGTGGAGGAGAGGTGAGAGAGAGAAGTGAGAGAGACTGAGGGAGGAGGGAGAGGGAGAGAGAGAGAGAGAGGCGAGAGAGAGAGAGAAGAGAGAGGGAGAGAGAGAGAGAGGGAAAGGAGGGAAGGAGAGAGGGGGGGAGAGAGAGGGAGGGAGAGAGAGGGAGCGGCAGAGAGAGGGGAGGAGAGGGAGGAGAGGGAGAGGTGAGGGAGGGAGAGAGAGACGAGAGGAAGGAGTGAGAGAGCGAGGGAGGAGGGAGGGAGAGACGAGGTGAGAGATGGAGAGAGGGGTTGCAGAGCGGAAGAAAGGGTGAGCGCGGGGGGGGTGATTTGGGGTGACGTGGGTGACGGGGGAGGGTGATGGGGTGGGGGGATGTGGCTGCACTGGGAGTGGTGGGTGGAGTGGATGGATGGGGATAGTTGGGTGGGTGATGGGTGACGGGGTTGGGGGACGTGGTGGTTCGGTGTCTGGACTGGTGGTGGGGATATACTGTCTGCTGACTGGGTGGGGATTATGACTGTCGACTGGAGGTGGGGTGGACTGGGTGTCTGGGTGGGGTGCCTGGGCAGGGGGCAGGTGGGGGCGACTGACTGACGTTTGACTGACTGGGTTGGGGGGCCGGTGACTGACGGGGGGGGGGGTATGACTGACTGACTGGTGGGGGGGGGGGTATGATCTGACTGACTGGGGGTGGGGTGGGGTGATGACTGACGGGTGGGGTGGGGTGATGACTGACTGGGTGGGGTTGGGGGACTGACTGAAGTGGAGCTGGGTGGGCAGCTGTGTGACGATGGGGGGTGGGGGGATGACTGACTGGGTGGTGAGGTGGGGATGACGGACGGGTGGGGTGGGGGGTACCTCTGATGTCCTACCATGTTCTCTCTTCTCATACACCACACCACACACACTACACACAACACTCTCACAACAACAACACACACACACACAACACACATCACCACACCATCTCTCAACACACACACACACACACACACACACACACACACACACCACACACACACACACTCCTCATACACACACACTCTTGTGGGGGGGATGGGACGTGAGAGGGGGGGAAGCGGAGACAGCCCGGGGACAGAGGGGAGAACACCCTCTGCCCGGCGGTGCAGTCAACAGGAGCGGAACGGAGGGCAAGCAGACAGGGGGAGGAAAGTCCCCATGCTGTCATCTCTGCCCGCACGTTGAGGCACGCCACAGGGGAAGGGACGCCGAGACAGAGGGGAAGCGGTGTTGGGGGGGAAACAGTTCCCGCTTCATCTCCTGCCCCGGGCGTGCAGACACGGGGTACAGGGAGCAGGAACCGGAGGGCAGCGGGGACGGGGGGGGGGGGGGGAAGGAAATCACGCTGTCAATCTCCCGTGCCCCGCCCCACAAGCAAGCCCATTGGGGGATAGGAGCGGAGACCTGAGGGGGGGATTGGGGCGGGGGAAGCGCAAGCAGGATGACAGGGACCGTGCGCGAGAGAAGCAGCACATTACTCACTGCAAGAGAAGGCGTCTGGGCAGGACTGCCTTGTAGCCGAGCGTCGGGAACAGTCCCCGGTAGTTTCAGGATAATGAAAACGTCAGTGGGCTTTATTTCTCCACAGATCTACTATTAAAATGGGGTTATCATGTCCTTTAAACAAAACAATCCTGACTCCACATTGGTTAGGACCTGATAAACACCAGGCCTATCTGCAGGCAGCTGGCTAACACCCATAACCAAACCGAAGTGTCTTATTAACACCGCAGCAGAAAAACAACGAACAAGCTCTTACTTTGGTTTGCAGAGTAGCTTGATGTTCCGTCTGGTGCAAGCACATATACCATGTGGCTGTTAGGGCAGGCAGTACGTGCCAGTGCTAGCAACATCATCTTGAACTTGCTGACTTCTCGGTGTCAGCTTATCATGATTACCTAGCTTCACCTGAGTTAACACTTATGCGTGGCTTGGATGAAGGCACCAGGACATATGTCTCCCAGGCTAATGATAGGGTGGCTTCGACCCTGTAACAGACTCCCCTGGGTTTTGGGTGTGTGGCTAGTGTCACACGGCTGAGCCCGACCCTCCATCCTTCTTGACAAAAACATCAGCATCCATGGTCCTTTCAGGTCTATGGTGAATATCAAAAGAGAAGGGTTGGAGGGCCATGTACCACACTGGTCACCTTAGAGTTGGTCCTGCATGGTGTTTTAACCACTTAAAGGGCGATGGTCATGTGACAGGGTGAAGGTTACTTGGGTGACATAATGTCTCAAGGCTCATATTGCCCATTGTACAGCGAGGCACTCCTTCTCATGACGGAGTACATACTTCCCTTGGGAACAGCGTACAGTTGAGACAGTATGGGGTGTTCAACGCCATCAAATGCTGGGAACAGCAACTTGCCCCAGTCCTACCCTTTGAGGCATCGTCTGCGATGTGAAGGGCTTTAAAATTCTGGGCCCAGAAGCAGCGGGGCCCTCTGACAGGCACGATTTTGGCATGTCAAAGGCGTCTCCTGGCCATCCAAAGCACCATTTAACTGGGTCGGAGGCACTCTTTTTTTCAGATTGTTAGGGGTGCAGAAATTATTGAACAATTGGGATTAAACGCCGTAATACCCTGCTACCTCCAAAAGGTGCGGACCTGTGTCCTTGTCTGTGGGTGGGGGATCTCCGTTATGGCGGCCACCTGATAGACCGGGCCTACATCACCTCACCCAACGGCAGCCCAGTATTTGTGGATTTACCAGGGCCAACATTTTTTTGCGAGTGCAGGGCTCCCTGCTTCTCTTAAGGACACAGGTAGGACTGCCCTTAACTTTTTTACTATGAGACTGCCCAGTCGCTATAGCATTGACAACTGTCATCCAAGTAGGGCGCGGGCATATGCCCTAGGTGGTCGTAGAATACCTGTCATTATATTTTGGAACTGGTGCCTGGAGCCATGTAACCAAATGGCATACGTGACAATAGTGGTATAAAACCGAATGGAGAGGGGTGGCGAACGGCAGTTTTGCATTTGGATTCTCCGTAGAGTAGTATCTGCAATATCCTTTGTGAGATCTAGGTGGAGCTATACTATGCTTTACCAAGCGAATAAAGCAGATTCATCCACCCTAGGGCATGGGTATGCATCAAATCTGGATACAGCATTTACTTTCGCAGATCAAAGCAAAACCTCACCCTTCACTCATGGTTTAGGACACACAATATAGGGTACCATTCGCTGTCGGGACTCCTCGCATCAACGCATCCAATTCAACATAGGTCTATTATCTCCTCTCTACCAGGTTTTTCGGCCCTCCTGGCAATTATAGGGGAACGGGACCGTATCTTTTCCGCCAGGTTTGTCTCATCCTATGGGACATTAAATCAGTATGCCCCTGGCAGTTCAGAAAAATAACATCTGGGAACTGGTCACATATATGATAGTAGGGGACTTTCGTTCCGATGTTGTGTTAATGCCCTCCCATTGGAACCTGATGGTCAATTGTACGTATACCTTTGGAAGCTGTGGACACCAAACCTTACTCTCCTTCAACGAGGGTGGATGAACAGTGATCCTAATCGTTTTCCAGGTGTTTAGGAGGTTTACGTGGTAAGATGTGTTTCCCTTTCCTGGACCTGTTGAGAGATCTCATAGTTCTCACCCTCGAATGACCCGAGAGTGCGTGCGGTGAGCGAAACTGTAAGTTTGAAGGCCTGCCACTCGCAAGGCGTTTACTCGCGGGAGACAGGGCCTTGCTCAGTGAAACTTATAGCTGCTTTAAGGGACCCATAGTTTAGTAACACATTTAGGAACTTCGTACGTATGTTGATGGCAGTAGAGAGAGAGGGAGAGAGAGGGAGAGAGAGAGAGAGAGAAGGAGAGAGAGAGAGAGGGAGGGAGAGAGAGGGTGAGAGATGGAGAGAGGGTGAGAGACGGAGAGAGGGTGACTGCGGGGGGTGGGGTGACTTGGTGGGGTGACTGGGTGGGGGGATGGGGTGACTGGGTGGGGGGATGGGATGACTGGGTGGGGTGATGAGGTGACTGGGTGGGGTGATGGGTGACTGGGTGGGGTGACGGGGTGTCTGACTGGGTGGGGATTACTGACTGTCTGACTGGGTGGGGATTACTGACTGTCTGACTGGATGGGGTGACTGGGTGTCTGGGTGGGGTGACTGGGCAGGGGGCAGGGTGGGTGGGATGACTGACGTTTGACTGACTGGGTTGGGGGGGG